>LKNJ01007512.1:3331-22464 GCA_002120245.1 Maccullochella peelii | reverse complement strand
GTTAATGGTTCAGGAAACACACAGTACCTCAGACAATGAAGTTCAGTGGAGAAGTGAGTGGAGCGGGGATGTTTTTCTGAGCCATAAGTCCAGCTGTAGAGGAGGGGTAGGGATTTTATTTTCCAGAAGCTTCCTGCCGTCTCAATGTGAAGTGGAGGAAATTATTGAGGGTGGTTTACTGAAGGTTAAAGCTCAGTATGAAAACAGGACACTGGTTTTTATTATTGTTTATGTACCAACCAACAGGGTACAAAGATTATCTGTGCTTGATGTATTGTGTGATACTCTCAGAAAGTGCAGCAGTGATGAGTATCTCTTCCTGGGAGGTGATTTTAACTGNACAGAGAATCCACTGATAGACAGGAATCACCAGGAGCCTCATCCTGCTTCATCTCACAGGTTCAACCAGTTAACTGCAGCACATGAGCTGGTGGATGTGTGGAGGAGTTTTAACAAGGATAACAGGCAGTACACGTGGAGTCACATAAAGGATCATGTGGTCTCTCTGGCCAGGCTGGATCGTTTTTATTGCTTTAAACATCACCTCAGTGTTTTTAGATCATGTCACATAAGTCCAGTCAGCTTCACTGATCACTGTCTTGTGTTTTGTTCTGTCCAGATTAGGAATGTCAGAGTGAATAGTGCATATTGGCATTTTAACATTGCACTGATACATGACAAGGCTTTTAGAGCTGCTTTGGCATTCTTTTGGAGCACCCATAGACAGTGTAAAGCTGACTTTGACTGTGTTCAGCAGTGGTGGGACTTTGGTAAGTGTCAGATCAAACAGTTGTGTCAGCAGTACACTCGCAATGTCACCAGGGACAACTGAAGTGGTAGAACTACAGGGTTTGGTTGATTCTACGGGAGATCGAGGGTTTTTAGAGTCCCTCACATCTAAAACGGCGGCTCTGGCCAATCTGCTGGGCGTTACAGCGCAGGGAGCTCTGGTCAGGTCACGTTTTCTGGACGTCTCTCAGATGGATGCCCCGTCTCAATTCTTTTTTGGGCTAGAGAAAAAGAATGGACAAAAAAAGGTAATTCACTCATTGCGGTCCAGCGGCGGATCTTCGATCTCAGGGTCTTCTGAGATCAGGAGTTTTGCAGCCAGTTTCTATACAGATCTTTATATGAGTGAATTCACAGACAGTCCAGAGGTGAGCCAGCACTTTCATGCTGACCTCCCGCAGGTCGATCCTGAAGCCAACATAAAACTGGAGGCTGGGCTGTCCCTGGCTGAGCTGCATGCAGCTCTGATGAGTCTGCAGAACGGCAAAGCTCCTGGTATTGATGGACTTCCCGTTGACTTTTACAAGTCTTTTTGGTCTGTGCTGGGTGAGGACTTGTTGGAAGTCATCACGGACTGTCTGGAGACGGGTCGGCTGCCTCTGAGCTGCAGGAGGGCCGTCATCACTCTGCTGCCCAAGAAGGGAGATCTGCAAGAGNTGAAGAACTGGAGGCCGGTTTCTCTGCTCTGTACTGACTACAAGATCCTGTCTAAGGTCCTGGCTTGTCGACTGAGAGAGGTGATGGCTTCCGTCATTCACATTGACCAGACTTACTTTGTACCTGGCAGACTGATAAGTGACAATGTCACTTTAATTCAGGATGTTTTGGAGGTTTCCAGTTCATTGGCTGTGGACACTGGTCTGATTTCTATAGACCAGGAAAAGGCTTTTGATCGGGTTGAACACCAGTACCTATGGCAGACTTTAGCCGCCTTTGGGTTCAGCTCAGGTTTTATAGCTAAGATTCGGGTTTTGTACTGTGACATTGAGAGTGTTCTGAAAATTAACGGTGGTCTGAGTGCTCCTTTTAGTGTTCAGAGGGGGGTCAGGCAGGGATGTTCTCTGTCCGGCATGCTGTACTCTCTGGCCATTGAACCTTTGCTCCACAAACTACGGAAAGATCTGTGTGGTGTCTGTTTTCCTGGCTGTGATGTTNGAAGTGATCTGTTGGGAGATTGCTAAGATTCACGAAGCCTGGCAGAATTCAACCGTGTGAGGTAGCCTCAAAGACGCGCGCAGTTACAGGACGGTCCTTACTCATATTCCACTGCAAAAAACAGGAAATTTAACAATTAGTAACAAAAGAAAATCATAAAGAACTGATAAAATTGGGAATATTATTAACCCATGAGTCTAATGACTGATTTCTTTAATGCAATTTTATTTCCTTTGTTGCATTGGCCACTACATCTTTTTGCTGCACTGTAACTGTATTTTATTTGATTTTATGTATTTTATTTGATTTTATGTATCTTTCATTTTATTTTTTCTTAATCTGATTTTATTTCTTCTAATGTTTTTCTTTGCCCATGTAAAGCACTTTGAATTGCCTCTGTGTTTGAAATGTGCTATATAAATAAAGCTGCCTTGCCTTGCCTTGCCTAATTGGCTGTAGACACTGGTTTGATTTCTATAGACCAGGAAAAGGCTTTTGATCGGGTTGAACACCAGTACCTATGGCAGACTTTAGCTGCCTTTGGGTTCAGCCCAGGTTTTATTGCTAAGATCCGGGTTCTGTACTGTGACATTGAGAGTGCTCTGAAAATTAACAGTGGTTTGAGTGCTCCAGTGGGGGTTAGGCAGGGATGTTCTCTGTCCGGCATGCTGTACTCTCTGGCCATTGAATCTCTGCTCCACAAACTATGGAAAGATCTGTGTGGTGTCTGTTTTCCTGGCTGTGATGTTTCTTTCAAACTGTCAGCCTACGCTGACGATGTCATTGTCATGGTTAACAAACAGAGAGACACTGATCTGTTAATGAACACTGTTAATCAGTTTGGGGTTATATCTTCTGCCAAGGTGGACTAGGTGCAAAGTGAGGCTGTCATGGTGGGGGAGAGACTGTGGGATCGGCTTAGTCTACCTGGAGGTCTAGTGTGGAAAAAAGGAGGACTGAAGTACCTTGGAGTCTTCTTAGGTAATGAACAGTTCCTACAGAGAAACTAGGAAAATGTTTTGGAAAAGTTCATAGGACGTCTTAATAAGTGGACGTGACTATTACCCAAGATGTCATACAGAGGGCGCGTTCTTATCATTAATAATCTGGTTTCCTCTGCTCTGCGGCACCGGCTGACCTGTGTTGATCCTCCAGCTTCTCTCCTGTCTCGCATCCAAAGAGTTTTAGTGGATTTTTTCTGGGATAGGTTGCACTGGGTTCCTCAGAGTGTCCTATTCTGGCCTAGAGAGGAAGGTGGGCAGGGGCTGGTCCACCTGGCCAGCAGAGGTGCTGCTTTCCGCCTCCAGTTTATACAAAGGCTTCTCTCTGGGCCCAAGGACCTGGTGTGGAGACCTTTGTCCTGCTGTATTTTGCAGAGGGTCGGTGGACTGGGACTGAGCGCGTTGCTGTTTTTAATGGACTATAAGAAGGTGAGCAGTTTGTCCCTGCCAGCTTTTTGTCGCAGCGTGTTTACGGTGTGGACTCTGCTGAGGAAGCAGAGACAGGAACGGATGGACTCTTTGTACTGGCTGCTGCAGGAGCCAGTGTTGTTCGGTGGGCGCTTGGATACTCCTGTCTGGGTTTGACCTACGCTGTCCAAACTCTTCCTTACTGCAAAGGTCTGTACTCTTGGACAGGTGGTGGAGTTAACTGGACCCCGGTTGGATGATCCGGTGGGGCTGGCTGCTCGCCTGGGCGTCAGGTCCACATGTCTAATAAACAAGTTAGTGGAAAACTGGAAGCAGCAGCTGGCTGGACATGAACAGTTTTTATTAACGGGTTTTAATGATGGCGTGCTGACACCAAATGCTACTGATCCTTAGCCTGCCATCAGGCTGTTTCCTGATTTTAGAAACTGTTCTGGGCCTTTACTTGATTATGTAGGTGCATCTTTGGACAATGCCTCAGGAAAGACTCTGTACAAACTGATGGTAAAGACTCTAAACCGAAGCACACTGAGTGGACGCATAGATACTCCATGGAGGACTCATCTGGGGTTAAATTCTATCTTCAGACCAGCCTGACTTCTCTGTACAAACCTCCTCTGACAAAGAAACATGCTGACTTGCAGTGGAGGATCCCACATGGCCTTGTAGCAGTGAACTCTTTTCTTTCTGTGATCAATGTCTCTGGGGAAGATAAATGTCCTTTCTGTGGTCAGAGGCAGACGGTTTTTCACTGTTTCTTAGAGTGCACTCGTCTCACACACTTCTTTGATCTGTTGAGGGAGTTTTTTAGTGCTTTTGAAGAATGTTTCACTTAACAGGTCTTTATTTTTGGTTTTAAATACACTCGTCAGCAAAAGCATAAAAGTCAGCTTTTAAACTTCCTCATGGGGCAGGCGAAGATGGCAGTGTAAGTGAGCAGGAGGAGGAAGGTGGAACAATCTGTACTCATTGATGTCAAACTTCTTTTTGTGAACATGTTGAAGTCTAGACTGTTGCTGGAGTTTAGTTTCTACAGGGCTGCTCAGGATCTGGATGGGTTCCAGTTGATATGGGGTTATTGGGGGGTTCTGTGCTCGGTAGCAGAGGGAAAAAAATTTTTGGGAAGTTTGATGATGTGAATTTGATCTGGGTCTAAAGAGGTTTTAATATGTTTTTTGTAAAGTAAACTTTAGTTGAAAATAAAGGTATTTCTAAAATCAATTCTCTCTTTCTGTCTGTGTCTCTCTCTGTATGTCTCTCTCTTTCTTTCTGTCTGTCTCTCTGTCTGTGTCTGTCTCTCTGTCTGTCTCTCCCTGTCTGTCTGTCCCTGTCTGTCGTCCAGCAGCCACTCCCTGTATTAAAGCCATCAGTCCCAGTGAGGGCTGGACGACGGGGGGAGCAACCGTCATCCTGATTGGAGACAACTTCTTTGACGGCCTGCAGGTCGTCTTCGGCACCATGCTGGTGTGGAGTGAGGTAACACACCCCTGATCAATAACCAATAATCAATACAGCCAACGGCCTCTATATCATTGGGTTTCTATATACATTCATTCTCCCAGTGGCCCAGATGTTTACTCCGTAGAGACATCTATCTGAGACTTGTCTCTGTTTGTCTGTCTCTGTCTCTCCTGTCTCTCTCTCTCTCTTTCTCTCCCTGTCTCCCTCTCCAGTTGATCACCCCTCATGCTATCCGGGTCCAGACCCCTCCTCGTCACATCCCTGGGGTCGTCGAGGTCACGCTGTCCTACAAGTCCAAACAGTTCTGTAAAGGAGCGCCGGGACGGTTCGTTTACACAGGTAGCAGTCACACACTGATTGGTCAGCAGCTCATTCTGATTGGCTAAGCCAACAGCCAATCCCGACACGCTTGGTCCAACAGCCTTTGTCAGCCAATAAGAATCATAACAGCTCCTACTGCTTTTCTAAAAGCATCATACAGGAGCTCCGCCCCCCTGGACACAGGACGCCAAATGTACCTTTACACCGCTGAAACAACAATAACTTTGTTACGCTGCAAACAAAAAAGCTTCGTCTTCTAAACACCAAACTTTCTGAAACACAACCAGAAGACGTCATCAGAAAAGGTTCCACCATTTTGGACCTTGTTTCTCACTCTGTCCGTTCTGACTTTGTGCTGCTTTGCACCAGAGATTCAGGAAACTCAACAAAACAAAGTATCATGGGGGACAGCACAGACCTGCTAAAGCTTTCCAGACAAACAAATGATTTCCACCGTTTGTCACCGAGTCCTCAACCACAGTAAACACAGAAATTAGCGCGCAGGATTAGCCACTGGAGCTAACTGATGCAACAAACAACATCCAAACCTGTTGTCTTCATTAAAGCTCTTTCTGCAGTGAACCTGAATGCACCTCTGAGATGCTGCAGCGAACAGACCTTAAAAACACACAAACATGACAAACATCATACAGCACAAGGCGAGACGAAGGCCAGTTTAAATCAGTCTTCAGATGTTTTTTAACTGCGTCAGCAGATCGTATTCCACCACTTCAAAGGCATAATCACCTTTTGTTTTCAGCCGGGCACGAGGAAGAACCAGTGAGCCCTGATCAGAAGACCTAAGTGACCTACTGGTAATGTAAGGATGGAGCAGGTCAGAGATGTACACTGGTGCCTGACCAGGCAGGGCTCTATACATAAAAACAAGAACCTTAAAATGAATCCGGAACTTGATGGGAAGCCAGTGTACGGAAGATAAAATGTGAGTTGTCCTGCTGGACATGGTCAAGAGCCTCGCAGCAGCGTTCTGGACCATTGGTCCAGAGACGACTTGCTAAGGCAGGTGAAGAGGGCAGTAGTCTAGCCTCACGTGTCGGTCATCTCGAGGACATTTCTTCTTTCCGTCTGTTTCTGTGTTTGTTCTTTCTTCTCTGCAGCAGAGCAGTGGAGGTGTTTCACTTCACTCTGCTGTCAGAGTAATTACACACATTTAAATCCCATTAACCCTCAAACACCCCGTGGACCTTCACGTTAACCACACACACACACACACACACACAGACACACAGTCCTGTACGTGTGAGCGTGATGTCATCAGTCACATGACCTTCATTTTCATGCAGCAGCTGCTTTCACACCTCAGTGGTTCAGAGCGGCTCGTCCCGCTCACCTCCACCCTGCACACTGCTTCCAGCATGCTTTGCATCACCGCTTCCAGAGGACTGACTGTGGCTGTGGAGTACACAGTACAATATTATAGAGATGTAGTGGAGTACAAGTACCTATAAATTATAATTATATGCAGCACTGCAGTAAATGTTCTTAGTTACTTTCCACCACTTGTGTGTCAGTCAGCACTGATCTCTACGATTGCACTTGAACACATCATACTGGGAAGGTTTATTTGTACTTTCAGAAACAGACGATTCAAAGTGTTTTATGTCAGAAGTTTAAAACAGGTGGTGTGTCACGTGACTACACGTCCGTTTAGATAAAAATGATGACATCACATAATGACATCACAGAGCGATAAAATGTGTGTCCTCATGCAGACAGACAGGTCCGTGAAATTTCAATGAGCATTGATCGTGGAGTATTGATCACTTCAACACCTTCTGTCTGACCCCCCTCAGATTTTCATTTCCTCACCACACACACACACACACACACACACACACACACACCTGTTGATGGTTTTCTATGAGTTTGATTGGTCTGTACTGTAGACAGTGAACTCTGATACTTCATCACATTTCCTCAAGTACAGTACTGTACTTTATTGAGTGTTTCCATTTCATGCTACTTTCTACTTCTACTACACTACGTGTATCTGATAACTTTAGGCACTTTAAGTATATTTTGATGCTAATACTTTTGTACTAAGTAAAATGTACACTGTGGTATTACTACAAGACGACTGAAGTAAAAGATCAGAGTACTTCTTCCTAAATACAAACCCATCAAACTATATTCTACAATAAAACTGTTAATAACAGCAAAAGCAAACTAGGATCCAGACGACAGTTTAGGTTGTTGTTGTAAATATCTGGTTGTGTTTCTGCCCCTGACAGGGAGAACACTACAGTTCCCATCAGCCTCAGCTGGTGCTGCTGTGGACTGATCCAAAGATCATAAAGTGTGTGATTGGAGGTTAACAGAGACTCCAATCAGTGACATGTCAGATCAATGCAAACTTATCACATTTTTACTAACAACCAAACTATCAGTTGAACTGCGTGCTGGGTAACGACATCCAGCAGTTACCACAACGATGCACAGTCAGCTTATTGATTGGATCGTTACACAGTCTGGTGGTATGTTTGCTTAGAGCGCTTCATCACAGCCGATCAACCAATCAGATCAAGAGTTCAGAGTAAGTTAGTGATGGATGAGAGAAGGAAACCTTCAGGTGTTATAACAATCAATAAAATTAGATTAACATGAAACCTGTTTAAGGTCAGTTCACAGCAAAGATTCACAGTCTGACAGGGTCTGATGGGGTCTGACTGAAGCCCAGTTCAGACCAAAGATTCACAACAAGACTAAACTGTTTTAGAGTATCTCGGGGAAAAGTTGCAGCGGTCTGAACTGGCCCATCTCAGCTTGTCAAGTCACCAGCAGTTGGTTTTAGAACGTAAGTCATGTCACCTGTTTCAACAGCCAATCAGCTCGTAGCAAAGTCAGCTGGTCATCTTGACCCTCTTGTTTTTTATGTTTTCACCGTTCAATACTAGAAATGCAACTGTAGCAGTCACTCACTATCACTATCCTCATCCATATTTTAACGCCTGACAGGCCGGCATGAGAAGCAGGTATGTGGCCAGGTGTAACACAAAACGCTGCGGAGTCAACCTGTAAGGGCAAAATCAAAGACACACTGAAGATCACTTTAAGTTTGATCCATAAAGAATGTTAACAGGAGAAAAGACAGACAGACGGCAGGTTAAACAGACACACAGGTGATAATAAACTGTCTAACAGTCAACAACACAAGGTCACACACACACAGCAGGCTGTAGATAACACAGACATCTGGAGAGCTAACACACTCTTATAACTGCTGCTTGTTACGCCCTGTGAGCCTTCAAGGACTGAACACACACACACACACACACACCAACACACACACACACAGAAACACACACACTGTTTGTGATGTATAGGAGAGTCAGTCTAAAGCTTGTTAAACGCAGCTGAACCAAGACGGGATTATGATTCATGCACTGCACACGCACGCACACATGCACGCACACACACACATGCCCACACACACTCCTCTCTGTGCTTGGCTGCTTTCACTGACGCTCAGATTTATCACCTCCCGACCAGTTTAAACTATAAATGATGTTAGAGGAGTGAAGAAAAAGAAGTGTGTCGGACCAATCAGAGCTCAGAGTGACAAACTGCTTCTGATTGGTGGTTGTGTTTCTGTTCAGTCAGCAGGGGATGTCTGCTGGGATTGTTGTTGTTGCTAAGCAACGACACTCCAGTGATGTTGGACCTGTCAGTCAGACTTTCTGTTGGTCGAAATGGTTGTTAGGTGTCTCCGTTAATAATCTTAATGTTTGTTCTAGTTTAAACCAGGGAACTGACCAGTTTACACACAGTAAACTAGTCCACCTAAACTAGTCCGCATTAACTAGTCCGCCTAAACTAGGCCATCTAAATTAGTCCACCTGAACTAGTCTACCTAAACTAGTCCACATGATCTAGTCCACCTGAACTAGTCCACAGTAAACTAGTCCACATAAAGTAGTCCACCTAATCGAGTCCACAGTAAACTAGTTCACTGTAAACTAGTTTATCTAACCTAGTCCACAGTAAACTAGTCCACATAAAGTAGTCCACCTAACCTAGTCCACAGTAAACTAGTTCACTGTAAACTAGTCCATCTAACCTAGTCCACAGTAACCTAGTCCACCTAAAGTAGTCCACAGTAAACTAGTTCACCATAAACTAGTCCATCTAACCTAGTCCACAGTAACCTCGTCCACCTAAACTAGTCCACAGTAAACTAGTCCACAGTAAACTAGTCCACCTGAACTAGTCCACAGTGATCTAGTTGTGATGATTTTGCTCTCTAAAGGCTGGAACATGCTGCTCATACGTGAACACCACTGGGATCATTCAGAGATGTTTTAATGTGTGTTTTCAGCTTATTGATTACCCATAACCCCCTGCTCTGTGTAGGTCTGCAGAGACACTGATTGTTGTCACATCTCTTTCATGTGTTTCAGCTCTTAAAGGACAAATAAAATCTCCTAAAGCCCCGTGTGGTGGAGTAGCATAACATAACATAAAGTTATTTCCACCACTGAAAATGTCTCGGATACATCTAAGTTGAGCTGTTGGCGTGTGAAACCACCAGTGATTAATGTGTGAAATGTGTTCACGTGCCAATAACTTCACGTATATCACAGCTTTTTTAGACGACTGAGGATTTCTGACGTCTCATGTTGTGAAAACAGTTTTAGAATCTGATCAATTTATTTCTTCTCCTCCTCCGCAGCTTTAAATGAACCCACTATAGATTACGGCTTTCAGAGGTTACAGAAGGTCATTCCTCGTCACCCCGGAGACCCAGAGAGACTGCCCAAGGTACCACACACAATACCACACACACAGTACCACTCACACGCACACACACACACACACAATACCACACACACACACACAGTACCACACACACACAATACCACACACACACACACAGTACCACTCACGCAATACCACACACACACACACACACACACATACACACAATACCACACACACACACAATACCACACACACACACACACACAGTACCACACACACAGTAACACGCACACACAAACACGCAGACAAGCAATCGTTTTATACAAACACACACAGAGTAATTGATTATTGTTGGTGTTTTTTCCATCAGTCTGTGTTCTGGTTGGCTGCTCAGAGTCCTGATAATCATCAGCTGCATCTACTGAGTCTGTGTGTGTGTGTGTGTGTGTGTGTGTGTGTGTGTGTGTGTGTGTGTGTGAGTGAGTGAGTGTGTTGAAACACACACACACACACACACACACAGACTCTTGGACACATCTGTGCATCTTTACCAAACAGACATGCAGAAAGTTTCTCTGGAACCTTCTGTAGTTTTAATATTGAACGTTTCTTTCTGGATCAATAACTGATATTTTCCTGCTGATAATCACTTCCTCCTGGGTGACAGCTGTGTGAACAGAAGCTGTAAGATTGCCGGGTCAAGTGTTGATCTTGGTTTCTTAATGCTACAATAATGTTTCAGAGCCGTGGTTTCCAACCTGCATTCCCAACCAGGGGACAGGACAAGACAGACAAGGAGAAAACAACCTGGTCCTGGACCTGAACATGGTTCAGTAGTCCAGCATGAATCAGACGTGCAGCAGCTGGAGGAGGGTTTCTGTGTGTGTTTTCACTCTGTTGTGATATGAGCTGACATGCTGTTAGCTCCATAATGAAAACCACATCCCACAATGTCTTTAATAATTCATCTGTAATGGTTTTATTCAATTACCCACGATGCCTTGTGCTCAGCGTGCAGCCGAGTGACTGCCGACCACAGAAACTCTAATAACTGGAAGTAATCCTGAATGCTTCTGATGTTAGACTCCAGCAGACACCTGACCCAGGTTTATTGATCCATGAGTGACTGTGTGTTCATGTACACAGTTAGGAGCAGGTTTCTCACACATGTAAACATCCTGGTTTCAGAAACCTGGTTAATCCCCATAATCCCAGATCAGTCTCCCAGGTTTTTACAGTCTGTCCAACATCATTAAAACGTCTGAATTCAGTCTGTGTGATCCTGTAACCATTTGAGTTCACGGCTTCAAATGTTGGTTTGTTCTGAGATCTGTCTTGGTGCACACCCAAAGAGAAAGAACACTTAGTAATAAGGAAAAACCGGCGTTTTCTATTTGAATGTAGCCTAGGACCCACCCACGTTAAAAGGTCCTCTGATTGACAGTCAAACTGATCAATCACAGCGCTGTGGTGTGACATCATACAGTGGCCGACCGTAGATCTGTTTTGGAGTCAGACTTAGATGCTAAAGTCATTTCTATGTAAATGAACCGAGACGACATTCATCACTGTTAGCTAACGTCACACACATGCACACGCACACACACACACACACACACAGATCATCCAAACACACTGGTTTACCTTTAATTCGATCGTCTCTTGTATGTGTGAATGTGTGTGTGTGAATGCGCGTGTGTGTGTAAAGCCCATTGGCAAACAGGGAGGTTGAAACAGTCAAATCAGGTAATCAGCGAGTGCAGCCATGTGGCAAGAAAGGAGATTGGCGCACACACACGCACACACACACACGATTATCAGTCTCTCTGTTATCAGATTTATGAAGAAATAACTCGTCTCTGTTTGTGTGTCGCTGTCAGAAAGTCAGGAAGTGGTTTGTACCAGCTGTTTCTGATGGGGGCAATAATCACAGGATAATCAATAACAGTTCAGTCTGGAGACGATCATGGTCCAGGACCATCCTGTCCTCAGAGTTCACTTATTCATTTATTTATTAAGACTTTATTCGTCTTATTGTGGTTATTCATGATGTCGCGTTTATTAAGGTTCATTTCCTGCTGCTGAATCTGGAGGATCAGTGTGTGTGTGTGCGTGTGGGGGGGGGTTAAAAGAATAATTGGTTTCCTTCTCAGTGATGACACCCCAACCTCCAGCTCTATCGCCGTGGTAACCTTGTTAATGTGTGTGTGAAACACTTGTAATAATAAGGCTTTCATTTGTCACCATAAACACACTGTGTGTGAGAGAGAGTGTGTGTGTGTGTGTGTGTGTGTGTGTGTGTCTGAATAAATCTCCTGCGACACACTTGAACGTTGCTCTGCATAAACGAGCAGATTAAAGACGATCGGAGGCTGAAAGCTACTTCACAGAAATGACTTCCTCTCAGCGTGTGTGAGTGTGTGTGTCGCTGGGTCTGACAGTGAGCGGTGTGTTAAAGAGCAGCACGTTTAGTAATGTGATGAACTCTGAAAGAAAAAGAAATGAAGATGAAGGAAACAACAGAATGAAAGAATGAAGAGGACAAAGGAAGTAAAGAGGTATAGGACAACACCACCTGAAGGACGACTCCACCTGAAGGAAAAGAAGAAGAAAGGAAATACATGCAGGGGAAGGAGAGATGAAGATGAAGGATGAAGTGATGGAGGATGAAATGATGGAGCATGAGGTGATGGAGAATGGAGTGATGGAGGATGAGGTGATTGAGGATGGGGTGATGGAGGATGAGGTGATGGAGCATGAAATGATGGAGGATGGGGTGATGAGGGATGGGGTGATGGAGGATGGGGTGATGAGGGATGGAGTGATGGAGGATGGGTGATGAGGATGGGGTGATGAGGTAATGGAGGATGAGGTGATGGAGGATAAGGTGATGAGGTGATGGAGGATGGGGTGATGAGGGATGAGGTGATGGAGGATGAGGTGATGGAGGATGGGGTGATGAGGGATGGGGTGATGGGGTGATGGAGGATGGGGTGATGAGGGATGGAGTGATGGAGGATGAGGTGATGGAGGATGGGGTGATGAGGTGATGGGGGATGAGGTGATGGAGGATGAGGTGATGGAGGATGAGGTAATGGAGGATGGGGTGATGAGGTGATGGAGGATGAGGTGATGGAGGATGGGGTGATGAGGTGATGGAGGATGGGGGGATGAGGTGATGGGGGATGGGGTGATGAGATGATGGAGGATGAGGTGATGGGGATGAGGTGATGGAGGATGATGTAATGGAGGATGGGGTGATGAGGTGATGGAGGATGAGGTGATGGAGGATGGGTGGGGTTAATTGAAAGCCTCCTGGAGGAGTGTGTAATGGAAAGCAGAAGATTAACTGAGTGTTTAATTAAGATAAAGACTCAATGAAGTTCTACTGCAGCCTGATTACACACACACACACACACACACACACACACTGTAACAGTGTGTGTTAAAACACTCTCTCTCTTTCTATATTTGCATTTGGTCATAAAACACCTGAAGTTTCAAACTGAACTCACCTGTACGGAGAGTTTGGGCAGCAGGGAGGAAGGTGCTCAGTACTTCCTGTTTCTGTTACAGGAGGTGCTGCTGAAGAGGGCAGCTGACCTGGTGGAGGCGCTCTATGGGATGCCTCATAACAACCAGGTAACGTTTGCACCTGCACACTTGTCTGTCTGTCTATCTGCCTGCCTGCCTGCCTGCCTGCCTGCCTGTCTGTCTGCCTGCCTGCCTGCCTGCCTGCCTGCCTGTCTGTCTGCCACACAGAGCAGGAGTTTGATTTTACACGCAAACTCCATCAGCTGAGGAAAACCATGACATGTGGCTGAAAGCTCCAGGAAAATGCAGTTTGAGTTCAGATTATCTCCACGATCAAAAGTGAACACACAGCAGATTAACTCTGTTCAGTTCACACATGCAGCAGTTTATTTTTCCATGATGCTCAGCGGTCAGGACGTCCCTCCTGCTCCAGGTTTATGAGTCCAAACCTCCTGAAACACAGAAACACTTTATATTCTGTCCATCCTCCCAGTCCCTGTCACACACTGTAACACACACTGTAAGACACACACACACACTGTAACACACACTGTAACACACAAACACTGTAACACACACACACTATAACACACACTCTGTTACACACACTGTAACACACACACTGTAACACACTCTGTTACACACACTGTAACACACACACTGTAACACACTCTTACACACACTGTAACACACACACACACTGTAACACACACACACCTTAACACACACACACACACACACACACACACACTGTAACTAAACGAATGTAAATCCAACTGAAGTAATTATAACAGCACCTAGTGTGTGTGTTACAGTGTGTGTGTGTGTGTGTGTGTGTGTTACAGTGTGTGTTACAGTGTGTGTGTTACTGTGTGTTACAGTGTGTGTTACAATGTGTGTGTGTGTTACAGTGTGTGTGTGTGTGTGTGTGTGTGTTACTGTGTGTGTTACTGTGTGTGTGTGTTACAATGTGTGTGTGTGTGTTACTGTGTGTGTGTAAAATCAACATGAAACAAGCTGATCGTGTGTTTTTAATGTGAGGGCTAACACTACGCTGTCCTGCTGCAGACGATTGATTAGAGTTTGTATCCAGACCTCTCACCTCTCTGTCTGTCTGCCTGTCTGTCTGCAGGAGATCATCCTGAAGCGAGCGGCCGACATCGCTGAGGCTCTCTACAGTGTTCCCAGGAACCACAACCAGATCCCATCGTTAGGCAACACCGCCTCCCACAGCATGATGGGAGTCAACTCCTTCAGTGGACAGCTGGCCGTCAACGTCTCTGACACAACGCAAGGTACGAGGACACGCAGTACAAGTATAAGTACTGCAGGTGTGGTGGGATCTAGTACTACAGTACTGAGGGTCACGTCACACCATTCACTGCTTCTCTTATTTTATCTCACTAGTGAGACAGAAAGCTCTGGACTCGAGTTCCACTTACCACCTTTTTTTGGAGCTTTCAACTGCATCTCTTGGTCTTCTGCCACAACACAGAAATAATATTTATTAATAATATTTCTTTAAGATATAATAAACAGATATACTAAAGTACCCATGAGTCTTAGCAGCTGCTGCGTATAGAGATGACTCCATCCCATAATATTCAGAACTGTTGAATTGACCCAACAGTCATCTGACAGGGACTGAACTGGGAACACTGGGAAACTCATCAAGGTATTAAAGGTCACTGCATTATTCTGAAGCTGATGAAGTCATCCTCTTTCAGTTGGTTACAGTCGTAACACGAGCAGCGTGTCGCCGCGGGGATACGTACCAAGCTCCACACCCCAACAGAGTAACTATGGTAACACCGTCAGCAACAGCATGAACGGCTATGGCAACTCCGGCATGCCAAACCTCGGAGTGGCGACTTCCCCCGGCTTCCTCAATGGGTCGACTGCCAACTCTCCCTACGGCAGTAAGTATCAAGGTAAATACTGCCACTGCTACTGCTACTACTGCTAATACTGTCAGGATATGTGGTCTGTGTCAGTTTCCTGTTTTATTTTGTAGTCTGTTCTGTGGTTTCCTGTGTGTTCCTGCCCTTGTGTCATTACCCTTGATTGTCTTCACCTGTTCCCCATTACTCACCTGCCCCTGGTTTCCTCGTTAGTCTTGTCATTACTTATACCAGTCTCTGTCCTTTGGTCTTTGTCGGTTCATTGTTCTGTGTTGTGTGTCTTATGTCAGATGTTTTTCTGTGCTCCTTTGGGAGATTCCCTTGGTCCTGTGTTAGGATGTTGTGCATCAATGATTTGCTGTATCTGGACTTGCCTGACTGTGTGTACCAGCAAGTAGACTTAAATAAATGTTTGAAACTGTTGGAGCCTCCTCAGCTGTCTGCGCTTGGGTCCTCTTCCTAAGACATCACGTAAATACTGCTACTACTGCTACTACTGCTGATGCTACTAGTGCTGCTACTACTACTGCTGCTGCTACTACTGCTAATACTACTGCTGCTACTACTGCTAATACTGCTAATACTGCTAATACTGCTAATAATGCTGCTACTACTGCTACTACTGCTAATACTGCTACTACTGCTTTGCTAAAGCTGCAAGGCAGCTTTATTTATATAGCACTTTTCAAACACAGGCAATTCAAAGTGCTTTACATAGGCAAAGAAAAACATTAGAAAGACATGCAAAACAATAGAGAATAAGAATAAAATGAAATTTTAAAATGAAATAAAATACAGTTACAGTGCAGTAAAAAGATGTAAGTTGCCAATGCAACAAAGGAAATAAAAGTGCAAAAGTTGGGGCGCATTTGAGATCTTCAGGAAGTTGGTTCCATCTCTGTGTAGTATAGTAGCTTAAAGAAGCTTCATCCCTGTTTGGTTCTGACTTGAGGAACAACCAGTGGACTGCTTCCTAAAGATTTAAGTGCCCTACAGGGTTTATATTCTTTAAGGAGATCAGAGATGTATTTTGGCCCAAGATTATTGAGCGATTTATAAACTAGCAGCAGCACAAATCTATTCTATAAGTAATAAGGAAGCCAGTGTAAGGATTTAAGGACAGTAGTAACGTGCTCAGTTCTCTTGGTTCTCGTTAGAACTCTAGCAGCAGCGTTCTGAATGTGCTGAAGCTGTCTGACGGTCTTTTTGGGAAGACCAGACAAGAGGCTGTTACAATAGTCCACTCTGCTGGAAATGAAGGCATGCATGAGTTTCTCTGAGTCTTGTCTGGACCTGAGACCTCTAAGCATTGCTGTTTGTTTGAGATGATAAAATGCTGATTTAGTTGTTGCCTTGATATGGCTGCTGAAGCTCAGATCTGAGTCTATTAAAACACCTAGATTTCTAACTTGGATTTTTGTCTTTATAGCTCTGGAATCAAGCTAAGCAATAACTTTCAATCTTTCCTCCTTGTTGCCAAATACAATGATTTCTGTCTTGTCTTTATTTAATTGAAGGAAATTTAATTGCATCCAATTATTTACTTTCTCTAAGCACTGATAGAGTGAGTCTAAGGGACCATATTCAGTTGGTGAGAGAGCTAACGCAAATCTGAGTGCCGTCTGCNGAGGCAATTCAAAGTTCTTTACATGGGAACAGAAAAACATTAGAAGACATTCACAATAATAAGACTAAAATCAATCAAGATAAAATGAAATTTTAAAATGAAATAAAATACAGTTACAGTGCAGTAAAAAGAAAGGAAATTAAAAGTGCATCAGAGAAACCAGTCATGCAAATGCACAGGAGAACAGCAGGGTTTTTAACTTCGTTTTGAAAGCGGCCAAAGTTAAAGTTGGGACGCACTGGAGATCTTCAGGAAGTCGGTTCCCTCTGTGTGCAGCAAAGTGCAGCTAAAAGTAGCTTCACCCTGTTTGGTGGCCCCCCCCACCGCTCCTGTTAAAGGGCGAGATGCCCAGATGTTGTGGTTCTGTGTCCCCTTGTTGTCGTTTTGCATCTCTTTGTGGTTTTTATTTTGACTCGGTTTAAACGAGCTGCCAAACATCCACCAGTGACGAGCTGCACTGCTGACGTTTGCAGGCCAGAGAGCCAATTCGCTGTGTTTCCTCACCTGTTCACCTGCAAATGTCAAAATCAGTCAGTCAGATGCTTAACAGTGTAGTCATCATTCCACAACAACACGGCTAACACATCGCTGTCTGCTCATGGCGTGTAAGCGTCACTTCCCAGTTCGTTTACAGTCCAAGCCTCAAAGGTTCAAGGTGCATTTCTAGTGTAAAAAAAAAATGATATCAGACATCCAGCTGTAGATGTCTGATCAAGATCTTAGGAAAGCAAGAGAAAGANTTCATATAACTGTTCATATATTACTCTGTTCACACAGTTTATATATATATTTTTTGTTCTTTCAAGGTGTTTCTGTACCTGAAAAGCTTAATAATTGTTGTTTAGTTAGAGTATTAATCGAGTCGTCAGACTAAAGAGGAGTTGTTCCCGTTCTCCATCAGGAGGTTCTGCTGTTCGGTCCTTAATGCAAGTTTGCTTAAAAGAACAAATTAAAACAAAAAGTGCACTTCAGGTTAACACCGACTAAAGGATAAAAGTAGCCTGGTTCTCTGTCCAAGTCGGGGTTTCCTGCATTTTGATTGAATGTTGCATTCAGTTAATACAAACTTGAAACAGATACTGTGTGTGTGTGTGTGTGTGTGTGTGTGTGTCTCATACGCTGTGTGACTAAATAAGTTGATTCATATATTTTTGCAGTGACATTATATTAGCTTCTTAAAACCAGCAGTGATCCCTGAGCCTCTCATTGGTTATTAGAGAATCGTAGTTTACCAGAGACAAGTTTCTAATACAATGAGATGTCTTTCACCATTTTACCATGTACTGGATGTTAAAGGGGTTTAATCCCATATTGAGTAAAACATAAAGTGTTTCTTATATCACGAGCAGGCAGGTACAGCAGGTGTGAGAGTGGAGAGTGAACCACTGTTGTGGCCAGAAATCATATTGCGGGTGGTCACTAGCTTTGACCCTGTGTGTGATTTTAAGGTCTGTGATTGGCTGGGCCTGACCTCCACCTGAGCACACGTAGGCCCACCTGTGACTACCTGTATGGACTGATACAGCAAATGTGCCGTAAAACCACAACTAAGAGGCTGAAAAGCTGTAAAAAGCAGAGCTGCGTGTAATTCTCTGTCAGTCAGTAGGCTCGCTGCAACAAAGCGCACTTCTGTCTGTCGTAGCATCTTTATGGAATGTGTTTTTGATTGTAGAAAAATGAATAAATTTGAGTTTATATATTTTTGTTTAATTGCTCTCGACCACAGTGTTATTTATGATATTAACACTAGATGGTGACAAAGTAAGGACTTTATCTTGGAAAACCTGCATGAAGCAGTTTCTAATGTTTATAAATTGCAGTGATGAATCTGCAAAAGTTTATTTGAATTCAATGTGAAGCTAAAACTTGAAGACATTGAAGTAACATAACTAATAATATGTTGATGTACTGTTGTACTATATAAATAAAGTATTTTCATTTTTTACAAATCCTGAGCCTTTGTCAGTGGTCATTAATGTAATTTGAATGGATGTGTTGAGATTATTGAAGTGTTATAGTCTCATTTATCCTCTTTAAATGACCTCTGTAGTTTATATAAAGTGAGAAAAAGCAGCTTTGTTCTCACTGTGACATGACGGGATCACATACTGTATATTCTGTTCGTGCTCGTTCCAACATTTTAAAGCAGTTAACTGCTGCAGTGAAATGCTGTGTAGACGCCATGTTTTTATGTCTGTT
>LKNJ01007511.1:11208-24652 GCA_002120245.1 Maccullochella peelii | reverse complement strand
ACACACACACACACACACACACACACACACATATATACACACACACACACACACACACACACACACACACACATATATATATTTTAACAGTCTCTGAGTGAGGACATTTGACCGATGGATTAGTTACTGCTGTGGGATTAAACACAGGATGGTGCATGTGGTGCGATACTGACCTGAATGGCGACTATGGCTCCCTCGTCTTGACTCAACTTGTACAGCTTCTTCTTCATGTTGCTGAGGATGATGGAGCGAGGAGGAATGCTAACACTTGGCTGATTATTGGGGCCCAGAACATCCTCATGCTGCCACTGATAGTGGACACACACAGAAACACATGGTGTTATACCTGGAAGAGTCAGCACTGAAAACATTCATTGTGTAGTCCATAACCTTTATTAGATGCCTGACTTCAATACTAAGCCAACTTTCAAGTGTAGCTCACAATTATGTCATGTTGTATTTATTGTCAATATGAGCCGCTGACACGCACAAATTAACAAATAAAAAAAAAAATCCTTAGCCTTCAAGTGGTAGTAATATAGCAGTAAGTGGCAATTTTTTTGTGGGTGCCTGTTATCTAGGGTATCATTTGAATCACAGATTTTAGGTGTGACCAGTGGAAAACAGAAATTCGACCAATGTTGGCCGTCCATGATAACAGATAAAAATGTACCTTATAATCCAGTCAATACCAACTCTACATACTACAAGCAAGCAATATCTTCCATGTTGGTAAAGTTAAATGTGATAGGATATGAACGCAGCTTATCAGAAGCATCTACACACACTTCTGTCTGTACCTGAAACATGGCAATGTGCAGCTGGCTCCTCTGCAGGCTGGCCTTGGTGGCCTCCAGGTTGGCGTCCAACCTCCTCAGCAGGTCCACTTTCTTCCAGGCCGTGTCATAGGAGGAGGCCAGCACCGTGGTTCTGTTCAGCAGCAGCTGGGAGACGCGGCCTGACGCCAGGCTCTGCTCCACTGCCTTCTTACAAAGCTCATCTAGAGACACCTTCAGAGCCAGGACAGACAGTGGTTTAGGTCAAGATAAACTTGCACAGTGTGACAGTTCCTAGGGATGCCCCACAAAACCCCACTCTGAATGGGAACTGGTTCTAATTTTGTAAGAACCTGGAGCATTTTATTGGTAGCTGCTTGAGACTGCAATGAGACTCTTCTCTGCCTTTTGTCCTCTGTGATCTGTGTCTGTGTCGCACAAGGGCGGGGCTCAACTCCTCCACCACACAAGACACACACACACAGAGCGGACAGCAAAGCAGAGGGACCACGGAGGAGAGAATGAACCCAGGTGAAGTGTAAGGTATTACTTGAGTTAACAACAACTATGCTTGTGTCTGTGAGCGCAATAAAACCGGTAGCGGTATTACTTTGCCTAGTCTCCCATTCACTGCCAGTATGTTTTAATAGATTAATAGAAAATTGTTACGAACAAGTTAAAACGAAAGCTGACTGTATGTAGCCTAACTGTTTAGCCTAATTTGCCATGTATCTTAAAATTGAGCAAATTCTTGTAGACCACTGCCAAATCAGCACCTTCTCCCTCCACCAGCCTTACCTGCCAGGCAGTGAATCAACATTAGCAGTAAGATGGACTTGACTCAGTGTTTAATGTCAGGAATAATATTTATTGTATTTAGATTTTAGATTCCAGGGAGACATTATGAGTATATTTAGTTACTTTACTATTGTAAATATTGCTGTATTAATAATGTACCAGATCGATAAGGAGTATCGACAAGAATAGTCGTAGTAGGATAAAATCCTAAGAATACCCCATTCCTAGTTTTGACACTCTTATTAGCAAAGCTCAGTGTACAAATTAAATATTCATGTAGAAGCAGAATCTGAGATTTAGTTATTTATTATTTTTCTAACTTTCAAAAGTTGAATGCTAAAGATAAATAGGTTCAATAAGAGGTTTGTAAGTAAGCGGATTCAACAGTGGATTCCGATTGGATAAATTGCTAAACCCCAACCTTAATTTCAAAGCCTAAAATTAATTTGTAGACTATGTGGTTTGAAAAGGGATGGATTCGTCCCATCCTTTGATAAATGGTGAAATAGTAAATGGCTATATTTATATAGCGCTTTTATCCAAACAGCTCAAGGTTTTTGTTGCTCATACACCCATTAAAGCGCACACTCGCATTAATGGCAGCGAGCTACCACGCAGGGTGCTGGCAAACCATCGGGAGCAATTTGGGGTTCAGTGTCTTGCCCAAGAACACTTTGACATGTGGACAGGAGGAGGAGGGGATTGAACTGCTAACCCTGTGATTAGTGGACAACCCACTCTACCTCCTTAGCCACAACACCCCATTAGGCCCCAAGTACATCTTTTATTTCAGAATTCTTTAGTAATCTCCAGGTTAAGTTTGCATCTGCTTCTTATGCATAACTATATGTTTTATGTATGTTTTGCCCCTTAATTCTTGTCCCCTAAATGAAAATATTTAGCACCAGTGCCCCTAAAAATAAATTTAAGCATGGAGACCTGAGGTACTCTTGGTCTCTAGAATGCAGTGGATGGTTTCCTTATTCCACTGATCAATATTCAGAATCGCTGCTGATATGTCCTTATCTCTGTGACGTTGAAGTAGAAATGGCACACAGAGATCCTTTAGGCAATATTATGGCACAATTCTGAATACAATTGTGCAGGGAAGCTTCAGGTTTCAGGAAATCTAATAATACAGCTGTGTAAAGCCACTGGGGATAGAATTCAGAAACCACAAAGCTGTTAAAGCCCAATCTCTTGGCCAAATTGTTATTTTCACTGCTGGGAAAAATTTCTCATCATAACACACCATCAGTTTGGCAGACAGCTGTCTGTGATTAAAGCATCATTATGCAAAAATTGGTATGTTTTGCGAATTGGAATTTCGGAGTGCAATTCACCCTCATGGACAGCTGTACACGTGCATTTATTGACAAGCTGAAGGATTTGGTGGGCTGACTTGGGGAGAAGGGTACTCAACCCAAGTTACAGGGCGCGGAGTGGGTATGGTGAGGTGTCGTTCTCCCTATTACAAGTCAGTGTACCATAAAAATGAAGCCGTTATTTAAAAGGTAAAATAATTCATTTTTACATTATTCTTTGTTCATTGTTCTTTATTTAAGTAATAAGCTAAAGGCCGTCTTTAGTCACGACAAGCAGCAGCATTATTATTTTGTGCAATTGTTGTTGTTGTGACTTTTGCACTTTATTTTTCCATTGTTCTTTGCTCATATTTATTTTAGCAATACGAGAGGCTATACTTTGTGATTTTAGAACAGCTTAAGGGCATTTATAGCCACGGTCAAAGTGACAATTCTTTGTATAGGCTACTTCTTTATTTAAGCAATAGCCTACGTTAAGATAGGCAGTAGCCTAATCATTATTATTATTTTCTGTGAATGTTGTGTGATTTTTGTGGACCAAATATGTTTTGAATCGTGTTTGAAAAATTCCTTTACAAATTTGCCTTCACCGTATCCTCTGACATCTGGGGGTCTTTAATGTGAAAATCAAATTTTACTCTAACATTAATGCCTATAGGCTACTCTTCTTCAATTAAACAAAATAAGTCTCCCTTAGATCTTTGCTAGCCTAAGCAATAAGCTGTAAAGACTGAATAGCTGTCCGATGCAATCTGAAAAAAAGAGTCAGATGGCGTCAAATGAAGCACGCCTCTGCTTGCAACCTCCAAATCAACAAACAGGTGGGGATAATATTACTATGCTATTAAATGATCAGGGTACACAACTGTACATACAGTTTTTGGTCTACTTCTCAAATATGATTTATGAATTGATGTTGTTTCAGCGCGAATCCATTGGACAGCAACCACTAAAGAAGGCTGAATTGTCATTTAGTCACTGCCCTGTTTTGTGAAAGACTCGTCGGAAATCAGTGAAACAAGAACGTGCATAATATGACCCAACCCCAAATGCCACTTCCTATTTGCGCATGCTTTGAATTTCACTTTACAGGTTAATTATTTACCAAGTTGAATTCTCGAGGAGGGAGACCATTAAATTAGCAAAATAAAAAAGGACTCAGCTAATCGCCAATAGCCGATATATTCGTCCAATTGCCCAACACTGACACGAGAAGTGAAATGAAAACACTCATTTATTCACATACACAAACAATTGTCGTACCTTGCTCTCTGCACCAAAGTCTTTCGCCTCCACCTGGGAGACAACGTCCAGGCCGAGGGTAGACAGGGTGCTGCAGAGGGCCAGACCAAGGGCTTGGCTGGGCAGACCCATGAGCATTTGTCGAACAAACTCAGCTGTGAAGGCCTTGATGGGGCGGGTCATCTGTTCCTCACTGACCACTGTCACACCTGACCCTGTTGCACTGGGCCGCTGATACAGCGGCTTCCCCAAACCAACTGGTCCATTTGTAGGTAACAGGTCTTCAGCTGGGGGACATGTACCTGAACAAACAAGATTTGTTAGACACTCATCAGACAGCAGGCTGAAAAGCTTCCAACACTGATGGTTATGGACTATAATAACTGAAATTTCAATTCTTAAAACCACCAAGCGCAGATATAATTGACCAAGCTTAATTTTCTCTGCCTGGGAAACATGCCTGTACAGGTTGATGGTCTAAAAAGGACAAAATATTGTTACAAACATTTAATATATTGATTTAGGCATGTCTCAGCTCTTGTATAAAGTCGGCTAAGAGGTCTTATTTAACAGAAGACTGGTGATGAGCCAATCACTGTGGGTGGGTGGTCGTAATTGGTCTGAAAAAACTCATGGATTCATCCTGAGTCCTTAACTACTATGTGGTAGTGAAGAGCTCTTACCAGACAGAGTCTGAGCAAAGGAGGCACACAGCCTGAAGAAATCCCTGATGGTTTGCAGTCTCTTGAGGAAGAATACGTCTTCCATCAGCTGCCGCTGATTCAAGCTGTCAAAAAAGTGGAGCTGTGTGGCCCGAGCGTCCCTCAGAACATCCACCTTCCTCCAGGCAGTCGGCACCTCCAAGGAACTAAGCTGAGGATAATGAGGAGCAGAGGAAAATAGGTTGAGAGAGTTGACTTTTTTATATTGGTAACCATATACCTTTATTCCAACCAACCTTTATTCAACCAGGAAATGATGCTAACAGAAATAATTTTGACTGGTAGCTCATGGAAAAGTGGATCAATGTACAATCACTCAATGTTTACCACTTGACAAAACTGTCTCTCCTTGTTTTAGAGGTCTACATGGGCCTGTTTAAGACCGTACCCACCCTACACCAGCAGTATTTTTTGCCACACCTGTCCACTCCCACAACAGTGTATTGCTAGCCCTGAACCCCCGCCGGGTCTAAGGGATTTCTGGGATTTTTTTTTGTTTTAATGTATTTTTAAGATGTTTCTAAACTACAATTACAGTGGCGCGGCTCGGTTGGAAACAGATATAATGGCTGGAAAGCTCACCAGCGACATCTGTTGGTTAAAACATGAACGCACTATAGGAAAACAGCAGGTCTGAGATCCATGTTCTTTACCCTCATTGTGCGTAGTGTGATGTTCAACACTTGACAGTTCCAACTATCACAAGCTAATGTTAACAACCTTAGCTAGCTAGCAGTCAGTAACACAGATACTCCCTTTGTGACATTTAGGGATAATGTCAAGGAGTAAAGGTAAAAGCCAAAAAGACATTTTTTTTCAGACGGCCAAATACTAGAGGTGATGACGATGAGAAAGCGACTGCTAACATTTGTGGCTCCACCGAGCCAACAACATTAGCCCAGCCTTGGGTCGACGAAGTGCAGCCAACGAGCCCCCCGTCCTCGGTGACACTGAACAAAAACAGCCAAGTATCGATAACGTTAACTTACTTCAAACAGAAGTAAGTGTCGATTTTCCCCTGGGCCTTAAAGTGATCACTTTGGATCTCTTGGTTGATCTAGCACAGTAGCAAATCAGGACTTGAATAAAAGTTTTTTGTAGAGTGCAAAATTTTTGATATTTTAATTTCTTTTGTTGCAGCATTCCAAAACTGTACATTGTCAGATTATTTGTAAGACTCCGCTGTAGATTTTTGAAAATGTTTGTTAAATAAATTACTTATTTATAACACATTACGTAGTCATATTTTCAAATCTCCAGTCAGCTTTTAGCACTGACTTAATGTAGAGCCCTATGCAATCTAGATAGAGATAGATACTTTATTGATCCCCCAAGGGGGAAATGTCTTTGTTACAGCAGCCAATAAAAATACAATATGAATAAAAGCTATACACACAGTAACGTACGATGTGCAACACTGCATGAAGACAGTGCCAAAATGAACAGACAGTGCAATACCAGAAAAAATACCATAAAGCACACAAACACAGTGCAACACAAGACACCAGTAAACAAGTCAAACAAGTTGAGGTAGACACCGGTAAACAAGTTAGTGGAGTGAGTGGATTTGGCCTGGATGTCACAGCGAGGCATTAAACAGTCTAACAGCTGCAGGCAGGAAGGATCTCCTGTAGTGCTCCTTGTGGCACCGCAGGTTAATCAGCCTGGAGCTGAAGGTGTTCTGCAAGTCCACCACCATGTTGTGGAGTGGGTGAGATACATTGTCCATTATTGCAACAAGTTTGGACAGTGTCCTTGCCTCTGCCACCTCCTCTAGAAAGCCAAGATTGGCAAATCTGTGTTACAGTTTTATTATATTCTGCGATTCCGTCCTTGATTCTGTTATCACAGAAACAATAGGGCCCTAACGTTATATGCTGCCATCAGTGTGTCGCTGGCCCGCACCGAGCCCCTGTCAAAAAAGGCACTTGGCCACCTGCCGGCCACCGTCAAAACACAGTACTTGCCACCGGGCCTAAGAACGTTCTGGGGGAAACCCTGCACAATACACTGTACCAAGCACAGTTGCAGGCCCACAAGCTGTAGTCTGTGAAAATCTCATTTCACATGGGACTCATGGGACCTGCAGGCCAACTGGTCCCAACAACCTCTAGCCTATGGTTTTTACATAGGATTAGGGCTTACATAAAAATCTAGACTGGATGCAAGAGGATGGAAAACATAAAAGGCACCAGAAATCAAAAAAAATATTAAATACAACAGACCTGACATAGGGCAGAACATACTGTATGGTATTTAAAACCTATCATTACATGTATTACATCTGAAGGACAACTTGGGTGCTACCTTCTCTGTGAGCTGCCCAAAGGCAGTCTCTAGCTGGGTGAACATGCCATCAAAGGCCACCAACAACATTTGACCCGCAGACATCTTTGGTGTGTCCTGGCCTGGTCCATCCATGCTGCGAGGCTGGATCAGCTCAGAGTACTGAGCACGCAGCATCCTGAGCACAAAAGATTTTTCATATTTCAGACATGCTTTGGATTTTAAGCATTTGCAGGTTTGTAATCAGTTAGGCCAATTCTGTGTCTGTTCACATTTCTGACGAGTAGAATTAAATACACCACCAAAGCAATTACTTACCTAGTGATGTGGAGGCAGTGGTTGTGCCCATCGGGGTCCAGGCCTGTGGTGGCCTTAAGACTGTCGGCCAAACCCGGCAGGCCGAGACCATCAGAGCTCTGCTCCACCAGCTGCTCCAGCTCTGCCAACATGGACTCCAGGGTGGGCTCTCCTTTTACCATACAGCGCAGAGCCTCTGGAAAGATGATCTGACGGAAGTTGGTGTTCAGTTCCTACAGTGAACAGGAGACAGTGTCAAAAATTCCTGTATTTTTTCCCCCCTAGTGGAACGTACAGCCACATTTAAATACCCATAAAACAAAAACAGTACATAAAAATGTAAGAAGCTTCTCATTTCCATTTCATTTCTGTCAAGAGAATAGCTGCTTCTAGTTTTAACTGATGGATTTCACAGTGTTTTGGGGGTGCACTTACCTGCAAGCAGGTGTACACAGCGTTGGCCAGGTAAACAGCCTGGGTTGTAGCTGAGGGTGCAGGCAGCTCCAGGTCATGGGGCAGGAGTGGGCAGCGTTGTAGCAGTGTTGCCAGGGCACTGACATTTCCAATCATACTGCAGAGCTCCTCCAGGAACCACGCTCCATCCCGAGATGTTAGGTCTACCAGCTGTTCTCCAGCACTGGCTGCTGCCCCCTCCATCACCAGGTTCCGCCTGGAGAAAAAAAACAGTGACTTTCTTCTGTTCACCTGCAACTTTTATCTTTCCCCTTCATTTTCTCAGAAGCACCACATTTAAAAAAACAAATTTGATGAGGTATTTGAAGGTTTTTAGAAATACTATTTTTAAACCTGCAGAGTGCGCAGAGGGCAGAGGTAATGATTCCTGCCAGGCTGAGGGACCCTGGCTCTCCATTCTCCCGAAGGAAGACTGTAATGCAGTGCTCAATCTCCTTCAGCTGCTCCTCGCAGGCTACTGCAGTTGTGCCCTCTGCCTTCAGTCGCTCTGCTTGGTGCATCACACGCTCATTGGTGTCAGCCACCTGATGCTGCAAAGTCAACTCCACATTGGACAGGAACTGGCAGGAGGCTGCAGGAGGCTGGGGGGCAAACAGCACCTCATATCTGTAAAGGCAGGAGGAAACCAAGCGTAACTGTGGGCATGCTATGTTACAGGAGAGTGCAACAACATAAACATGACATAACCTTACTGATAAAAATGTTAATCCAAATATGTTCATTGTGTTGTCTGTGGATTACCAGGACACTGTTTCTGGAAAGACATGTTTTTGTAATTAGGGTGACGCGACCTTTTAACAACCTGTTGCTTAGTGACAGCTATAGACAATAGCCTTTCAACCATGAGGATAAAAAGCCTTGTTTATACTTTCGCGAGACATTGTGACGCGGGCCTCTGCAGATGTTGCGTGAGCTACAAGCTTGCACAGCTATCCATTGCAATAGTCTCCGAAACACCAGGGTGCGTACAAAAGAAAACATTCTGTGAATAACGAAGAAGTTAACGAGTGTTACCAGAAGATCATCATGAACCAACATGGCTGCACTACAGCTTGTTTTTGCTGATGAAAAACTTCATCCGTTTTTATCTATTAAATTTGGTAGCAATCTCTCCATGACTTCAGAATCATTTGGCTGTCCCTGTGATCTCTCATGGAAGGGTTGTAAAGGTAGTAAAGTGTAAAGGTGTACCTGCTCGACCAGTCCAGCTTCGAAGGCGTCCATATTGAAATGAAACGCTTAGCGTGCGTCATTCGCGTTGCCTAGTTACAAAAATTTGGAGGTAGATGACCAAGCGCAGCGACAACATGCAGAGCCTTTGCACTTGACGCAAGTTACACGATGACGTCATTTTTGGAGCACAACTCCACTTAAGTCAGAGCAAAGGCAGCGCCAGAACTGGGCTTATGTTCTATGGTCCAAATGTTTTCAGCAAAGCCCCGAATCTACTGTTCATCACGTATGACTGTTTTTTTTTGTACTAAACCCAGATCATAGCTGCAGAGGAACCAATGTGTTCTAAATGGAATGGTCTGTGCAAAGTGCTGGTGGAACCGAAAACAGAGCCCCTCCACTCCTCTGTGCAGTCTTTTTGCTCAGCCTGTTACTGGAGCACCAACAGGGAGTTATCAATGGACAGCTAAAGCAGTAAAAGCTTTAAACAGTGTTCACTAAAATTGTTAACTTCACCATAGTATTACAGTTGGCAGTGCAGTTTGTGTGTGTGTGCACTGCGTGTCTGCATGAATGTCCAGACTGATATAAAAGCATAAACAAGATGTTAGAAAGCAAGTCAAAGACATTAAAATGTCTCAAAGAGCTAACAGACACCGCCTTGTCCCTGGTAATGATAATAGTGATGATCCTGAAGTGTTGAAGTCTCTGACTGCCACAGTTTTCCTGCCTGGTCTGGGTCCAACCTGCAGACCACCTGACTGACTTGCACCCTTCCCCAGATCCCAAACAACGAGAGTTTGTTCATTCAGTTGCAGCTGATAATAATCTAATTTATTAGCACTTATTTCAAACACAGAGTGGCCGGAATATTTGTTTAAAACTGGACTGAACCATTAAATTCAGCAGTTGCTAATTTTTACTTATTCTAATGTGTGCCTTGGTGGCTTTTTTAAATTATGCCGATTTTTCTTATTGAATTTATGGTTCCGTAAAATAAGCCACCTTAAATCAGTTGAAATAAAAGGGCAATTCAGTCAGATCATCAGGCTGGAAAGATGTCTGATACATATAAATTATAGCAATGTTTTAAGTTGTTCATTCATATATGTTAATAGGGCAAAGCTGTTTTAATAATAACAATAATAGTTTTGTTTTTTTTAATCTAGCACATATTGATATTGCAATATTTATCGATTGAAGCGTGACCCCAAACTCATTCATTGATTTCAGGGCTAAACCCCGGATATCCACTGACCCTCCAACTGCCCCTGATTCAGAGTTGTGCAATCATCTGAAAATACAGCACACCTTCCAGCCAATCAGAAATTCGCCATGGAAATCAGTTTCCCCTATATGCACCAAGCAGTGGCATTGCACCAACTGACAGATTCCCTCACAGAGATATTAATGTTACAGGTGTGAACGAGGGTGTGAGGGGAGGATTGTGATAGGGAGAGGGGAGGGAGTGGGAAGATGCATGGGTTAGAGGCACAGACCTTTTGGATTGTTGTAGTATTTGTGTTATGTGATTTTACTGTATATGGGTGGTTGTTGATATAATATATTTTTTGTTCAATAAATGTCAATAATTGTTGTAAAAATTATACTTTTATTATGTTCAATAAAAGTGTATTTTCCTAAATCTTGAGACACCTCATATGTAAGCTACACAGACAATTCCCCTGCTCATTACTGTGCAGAAACATAGCTACTGTATGTACTTAGGCCTCAAGAGCCCTTCTGGTGCCAGCAGACATACAGAAACCTCCTGGTAGGGCACGATTGCGAGCAATTTATATTTACACGCACATGCTCCACCTCCGCTGCTACAGCTCCATCCTACGGGAAACACTGGAAATGGTATAAGGGCTCTTAATAGTTTGTATGATACTATAACAGAAAGCCTGCTTGCAGTTCCTTACTGTCTGTAGATGTGTTGGCAGTGCTCCACCGTCATGTCTCTCAGCAGTTCCTCCAACCAGGCCTTCCACTGGTGGGCGCGATGGAGCAGCAGGGTAGCTCGTGGGTACAGCAAAGCCACTGTAGCATAGCTGTGAAGCTGCTCCAGGCAGCCCCGAAGGGCCCCACGGCGCTGCTGCAGCAAGGAGCTCACCTCTGCCTCCAGAGTCTCGCACTGGCTGATCAGGTGGGCCTGGCCTGCATTCTGCAGGAAGGCTGTAGCTGGCACATAGCTAGGAGGACCTGGAAGAATTGGACAACCAAGAACACTCATTAATAGATATTAAATTAGGCCTGAAACGCTACCAGGTTTCTTTCGGGGAATGTGCTTCATTGTTTTCTGGAAGAAAGCAGGACTACTTTATGACAAACAGGAAGAGGGCAGTGTTGTTCCAGCAAAAATAGAATTAAAGATTCTTGAACCTTTTTAAAGCCAATGAATATCATCACAATCCTCTTTTCAATTAAAATGTTTAACCCTAAACAAACCTAATAAAACACCCAACTGTAACTAGCTAATTAAATACATCCAGAAACATGGCTAACATGGCTTTTTGTCTGGCAATAAATCTACAAGTAGTAGTCCTCTGTGGAACTCTCTTGGTGCAAAGCCTAAGAATAAATCAGTTTCCTGGGAAATGGGAGGGCGAGTGAGAGCCAGCACCCAGCGCCCTGAGATTTGTGATGCTATTGGCTGGCCTGCACTACCATCCAGACAGAGAAAGAATCCCGGATATTCTGGCTGCTCACCCAACTGTGAAAAACATCATAGTGCACACAGGGACCAATGACACTGTAAAACAGCAATCAGAGATCCTGAAAAGAGACTTCACTGATCTCTTAAACACACTCGGTTCCCTGAATACTGAGGTGTTTATCAGTGGCCCTCTACCACCAGTCAGAAGAGGAGTTGAGAGATTCAGCAGATTATAGGCTCTGAACACCTGGCGATCAACTGCATGTACCCTCCATTCAGTGAACTTTATTGACAATTTTAACTTTTTCTGGGATCGCGGGCATTTTTTTTTTTTTTTAGGACAGATGGAATTTGCCTCAACAAGTCAGGAGTAAAGTTGTTCACCTCTAACCTATTTTACTTCCTGCGTCACCCATCTGCTCCCTCTGCTGAGGACAAGAGACAAGAACGATCAAAACAAGGACAAGACATAACACAACATGTCAGAAACCTTGAAAGGGAGCCACTTCAGCCCCCGCCTGAAGAGAGTTTAAAATATGAGGGACGTCAGAGCCAAGAGAGAGAGTCTATTTCTAGCACTGTTGTTAGGGACATAGGCCTCTCTGACCATTTCTGTGTTTTCTTTGATATGTCGGTTTCTCCTGATACCCAAACCAGATCACTTTCTGTCAAATAAGGTATATAAACGAGCATACTAGTTGTCTTTTCATGGAAGCTATGTCCATGACATTAAGCTTAACGTCAGACTCTGTTGATTCACTTTGATCATTTCGACTGTAAAACCCTGAAAGTTATTGATGCAATTGCACCTGAAAGGGTTAAAACTATCTCGGGCAGGCAGAAAGCACCGTCAGCTGTCATGAGCCAAAAGAGAGAATGCAGGAAATCTGAGCGCAAATGGAGAAAAAGTAATTTTCAGATTGACGACATCTTTAAAAAGAGGCTTTGTATTTACAATTCAGAAATAAAGAAGGCTAGACAAGCCTTTTTCTCTATCATCATCAACAAGAATATCAACAACTCTCGTGCCTTGTTCACCACAGTTGATAAGTTAACTAATCCCCCAAAAGAACTAGCCCCCGATTTCATATCGCTTAGTAAGTGTAATGAGTTTGCATCTTTTTTCAGTATAAAAATTGAAAATATCAGAGTGGCCATAAATTTCTCCATGTCAAACAATGGAACCAGACCATTGCTGAAACTGCACAGAAACAATTTGGCCAGATTGTCAACATTCAATGCCATCAATACTAAAACACTGGAGGATGTAGTGAACCATCTTAATTCATCCACCTGCTGTTTTGACACCCTGCCAACCACCTTTTTCAAAAATGTTTTCAGTTGCTTGGAAATGGATGTGCTGAAAATTGTGAATGGCTCACTCCTATCAGGCATCTTTCCAAAATCACTGAAAACTGCAGTTGTTAAGCCCCTTCTAAAGAAAGGCAACCTGGATCCTTCAATTTTGAATAATTACAGACCGATCTCTAATCTTCCTTTTATTGGAAAAATTATTGAGAAAGCTGTTTTTATTCAGCTCAATAACTTTTTAAATGTAAATGGCCTTTTGGACAATTTTCAATCTGGCTTCAGGCAACATCACAGCACTGAAACCGCACTGATAAAGGTGTTAAATGACATTCGTCTGAATACTGACTCAGGAAAAACATCAGTTTTAGTGCTGCTTGATTT
>LKNJ01007510.1:0-12442 GCA_002120245.1 Maccullochella peelii | reverse complement strand
GGAGAACTTGCACAATTGGTGGCTGACTAAATACTTTTTTGCCCCACTGTATAATCAATTGTTATTTTGCATTTTGCCATCTGTTTTCTGTTGACCCCAGCATAGTCTTAACATCCGAATGCAATAATCCAAGGCATCATCTGTCTGGTGGCCTGCACTGCCAAATGCACCGCCCTCTTCTGCTCACACAATGTGATTGGCTGCTGTTGGATTGATTCAATGTTTGTCTGTTATAAGGAAAATAAAGAGTTGATTCTCTGCACACTTTCTTAACAACAGAAACCTTCTGTGGCTTGGGGAGGATAACAGGCCATTCCAGGTCAAGTCAAGTCATGAGTCATTAGTGTTAAAGTCATGTGCGTTGGAAGTCTTTTTTGGTTTTGTCAAATCAAGTCAAAAGCCATCAGATTTATGACTTGAGTCTGACTTGAATCCAAGTCATGTGACTTGAGTCCACGCATCTGCCATATACCTGCTTAACCACGTCTTGTCATCATATGTCTGTTGCCAGTTAAAGGGAATCTGGCCTGAATGCAGAAGACCAGTGGACCAATTCCAATTTTTGGTTTCTCCTACATTTATTCTCTCCTCTGATGCTAGTCCAAAAGTAGGTTGACCAATCTGGCATTGCCATTTAGTAAGTGCAGGTCTGTTTGGATCTTAAACTTGAGTTTAAAACTTGACCTGGGTTATGGTGTCATGGTTAGAATTACTTACTCTGTAGAGAAGCAGCAAATACATGACAATTTCAACATACTTTTTGTCACCTAATAGTTGAATGCACTTGGCAAATGTTTTGATTCAGCTTATACTTGAATAAATAACTCTGCTACGTATTTCAAATTTTTTACCATTTTCCTTCTCATTATTGCTAACTCCCACTGCTGGCTTTTGTTGTGTCTCCCCTAATACTCATGGTGACGCCACCCACTTCTTTTCACCTGCTAGCAAGCAGCTTCAGCAGGAGGGCGACGCACGCAAAGATGTGGATGCTATCCCTCCCAGACCCTAATCCCATACCAACAGGCGCCCTGCCAGCGCAGTAAACAGTTGTGTTTGATTAGGCGCAAAACAAAAGCAGTACTGCCCTTGACTGAACTTGGGTTTCTGCAGTGGTGGGCAAGTGCTTGTTCCCCAGTGCCCACAAGGCGCCCCTAATATTTGTCCTATTTAACACAGACAAGCTCACTGCCAACTTTTTCAAGAAACTGCCTCAAATCCCTACAAAGACCTCTGGATCCTCTTTTGGAAATACTTCAGCAATAAACTGTACCATATTTTATTTTGCCACTCTCATACAACGCTGTATAATTTAATGTTCTCTGCTATACACCACCGTGCCATTCCATGGCACAGTATTTTATTGCGGCCTAGACACCATATGATGAGGTGATCATGTTGACTGTGCAGTCACGACCACTTCTACAAAGCATCCAGTGGTAATTTGGTCTGTTTACTCCCTGAAGTGCTGATTGATTGCAGATCTCTCCGTGTTTACTGTCGTGGAGATGATTCCAGCATTATTAACAGAACCAAGTGGACTGCAAACCAGACTCTGGTGAGCACTCAGTTTGTTGCTCTCTTCAGCTCCTGACCAGCATCCAACAAACTGAAGCTTCCTTCCCTCCTCTCTCTCCAGTCCCCCTCCGCAGGCAAAAAGAATGCCTGAACGGAATGCACTTGATTTATTTAAAATGTTTTGCATCTGCATCTTTGAATTTCCCACTTTTCTTCACTGTATGGTATTAGCATGTAAAGAAGTAAATACTGTTTGCCTCTTAAAACGACTTATGTAAGATATTCTGAATAGTTTTCATCTAATCAACAATCACAGCTGAAAAATGCTTTGCAAAGGAAATAAGACATTCAAAAGGAAAGAAAGCATCTCCGTTAAATGTGCAGAGATTTAATCCCTTGCTGTGGGGGAATGTCAAGGGGCAAAGCATGCCAACTTGGTCCACACAGGCTGTTTCCTGGGGAAATGACTCTGACCAGCCCTTCTGGCTTTCTGTCTGTGTGGATCAGGAGCATATCACCAGTAACACATGCTGTCCTCATTCTCGAGTAAAAGTAGGATTGAGAACCTTCCTTTATAAGTTTTACAGACATCAAAGTCATACAAATTATAAAGCGAGACAGAGATCTTGCTGATATGCAGAAAGTAGCTACTTATCTTGATTACTTTGCCCTTGTGGAAAAAGCATACAAAAATTTAATGTACAATTACAGGTCATGTGGTACAATGCAGAGGCAAGTCAAAGTAAAAAACTCTCAACTTACAGCAAAAATAACCAACCAAGGAGTTTTAGTGTACACCGCCAGTACAATTTAATTAGAACAGGGGTGTCAGGGGAAGACTAGCCTCTATTACCTCTGATTGGTGAGGCTGAAATTATTTCCATTCCTCCATCAATTAAGTTGAGTGGTAAAGGACCCATCTGTTTGTGGTTACAGTGCCTTGCTCTGAAATATATTCTACCCTCTGCTATTCTTTTATTTTAATACTGAATGGGCTTTGTTATGATCAGAGAACTTTGCAATCAATGCTTTGGGTTATAAAATACCATTGAGTACAGTAAGCATATCTCTCTCTCTCTCTCTCTCTTTTTCTCTGTGTGTGTGTGTGTGTGTGTGAGTGTGCTCATAACTGAAAGTAGACTCCCATCCATTTGGCAGTTTGAAGGGAAATTCATCCAACAGCACTGCAAGAGATTTCATCAGTGATTATGTTGTTTACCACGCTTGACTTTCACACAGTGCCTTCAATAGCTTGGTTCTGGTCAGAGGAATGTTATATGTACATTCAAGCTATCTTGTAAATCAAGTTTATGAAAGCAGGAATATATTAATGAGACTGTCTCTGGCTGTGAAGAGAGGTCATTGTTTTACTATGGCAAGGAAAGCTGTAGTCTTGCTTGTTTTAAGTTGAGCATGCTTGGGTGATGAAACAAAGCAATTTGTTCAGCAAATCATAAAGTTCAACTGAAACAGTGTCTAATGGTGAAACCCAACTGAAAGCCACTTCTCGCATGTCGCTGTGCTTGTCAATGTTCTCAAGCTAGCGAGTAGTTTGCTCCTTATCCATCCATCCATCCATTTTCCGCTGCTTATCCAGGGCCGTGTCACTGAGGCTAAGCAAGGTAATCCAGACGTCCCTCTCCCTAGCAACGTTTTCCAGCTCCTCTTGGGGGATCCCAAGGCGTTCCCTAGCCAGATGAGATATATAATCTCTCCAGAGTGTTCTGAGTCTCCTACCAGTTGGACGTGCGCTGAAAACCTCCAAAGGAAAGTGCCCAGGAGGCGTCCTGATCAGATCGAAACTGAACCATGTCAGCACCTTTCGATGAGAAGGAGCAGCAGCTCTGTTCTGAGCATCCTCCGGATGTCTGAGCTCCTTACGCTATCTCTAAGGGTGAGCCCAGCCACCCTATGGAGAAAGCTAATTTTGGCCAATTGTATCTGCGATCTCATTCTTTCGGTCACTGCCCACAGCTCATGATGACCATAGGTGAGGGTTGGAACGTAGATTGACTGGTAAATCGAAAGCTTTCTCTTCGGCCCAGCTCCCTCTTCACCACAACAGTCTGATACATCAGAGAGATCAGATGAGATCGACAGGCACCAATCTACCTGTCGATCTCATGCTACGTTTACCCTCACTTGTGAACAAAAGCCCGAGATACCTGAACTCCTCCTCTTGGGGCAGCAAGTCACTCCCAACCTGGAGGGAACAACGCGGTCATTAGCAAACGTGTAAATATGCAACCTATGTCTTTCCAACAGTTTATTTGACTTTGTGACAAACAGCACTTTTTTTATATCTGTAATCTTGGAGGCAAGGCACATACAAAAGAAGGATATTGTAAAAAGGCTTGGCACACAGGGGTGCTGACTTTGAATTTGGGAGTAATTTCTTGTTTCATCACATAGCTCTCAACAATTGAGGGAGAATTTCAACCATGCAACTTTTATAGTGATCACTATTGTTTGTGTCACTGTATGTTAATGATGGTTTTTTTTCATTTGCAAAGAAGTAAGAAATAAAAGACCAGACCAGCAGAAGCTCTCAACCTATGCAACACTTTACGTACATGTGGCAGTTGGGTGCTCACACTCACATCTATTCAGCAGATATCACACATATTAATATGTTAACAATTTGCACAAGCACACATCCCCTCAGCTGTTGATTTGTGGTTCATCCATATGGCAGTCATATTGAGTGAGAGGGAGAGAGGAATAGAGAGAAGGATCATAATAGTGCAGAGCTGTTGTGATGAGCTTGGCCCGTAGTCTGTGTTAGGAGGAGCTGTGTGGTTCTGTAGAAGTGACCATAGAGATTTTCCCTGATTTTCATTTGCAATTTGCCTTTTTCATGTGGCTCCAGAGCTTATATAACAGCCTGGCCAGCGGCTGCTGTTACATCAGCAGCAACAGGACAACGATGTCGCAAGCAAGGCTGGAGTCACAAACAGCACATGTTGTGGCATTACAGAGGCTAAATGGTGCTTGACTGTTTTCTAGGACCATTTGGACTCATCATTGATTTCTTTCAATGGGCTTCCAACTCCATCAGATAGGCCTGGAGGTTCAAAACCCTAAAACGATGGGTTGGCTAGGATGGCGTCTGGCTTATGATGAAATGGATGCAACACACTGGTGGAAAGTAAAATTTCTGGAAATCCTTGACATGGACCATGAGTGAGGTTAATAAATAATATGGGAAACAATCCGGGAAGCCAGGATAGCATCTGGCTTTTGTTTGACCAGCAGGCCACAGAGCCAGCCTGTATCACAGACCTCGAGTATCTCTGTTTATCTATTCGGTTTACCTCTCTGTTGCCCTCATAAACAGCCAGCTGCGTCAATAGTTTTTCTGTTTGGCTATCACTGACAATATGTTACTGAGACGTGTGTGTGCCAAATTGCTTGATTTCAATGTGAAATGCACTGAACCTAAAGGGAAACAAACTAAACTAAAAGGGTACATGGTAAAATTGTTTATAACAGTGTGTCAGTTTGGGGTGAGGCATCTTGACCTGAACAGTGTATTGAGAAATAGTTAGAGAGGGAGAAAGGGCGAGCTGTAATTATGTTTTAAACAGTATAAGTGATCATATTTATTCACTGCTAACTGATTCAAACTATGTAAGTAATTAAATTAATGCAAATTAATGGTTCTAATGCAGAAAAAGCTGTTTTTGTTCAAAGTACAGTATTTGAACCCACAATCTCTGTGTTACAAAAACAAAGCAGCAGGTTCTGAGTTCAGCTCTCACACAGGGATCACAATGTTTATCAGAATCATAAAAATAAACCGAACTGACTGAAGAAAGTGTGATTCTCTTCATTGCATATATGAGGTGTCTCCATAAAGTTACACATGTGCTTTTGTCTTTGTTTTCTTTTTCAAATACATATGGCAAAACGTTGGATTGGTTTATGTTCTAAATGCAGCAGAAACATATTTTCCGTTCTACATAAAGTCTGACTGTTTTTTTTTTGTTTTTTTTAGATTGAATCCATCTTTGTGCAACCAACCTCTGATGTCATCCAAAACAGAGCCCCATTGTGAAATATAGGCTGCCAGAATAAGGTTCTCACAAGGAGTTACTCTATGTCAGCATTGCACTCACACCCTTTTAAGAACACAGGGTTATGAATGATCATTTCATGACACAGAGGTCAGCCATTTCTGTCATATTAACCAATGATGAACTGGAGCTCAACCAAGAATAAAGGCCTCAATAACTGTTATTTGTTGCCCATATATCTGAATCTATGTCACTGTTCCTGTGAAACACAGCACAACAATGAAACACACACTCACCTTATTACAGAGGCTAACCAGATGTTTGGCCAATATTTTACATATAACCTTGCCAATGTGCTCTCACCCTCCTTTGTGACACAAGATTTACTGTGTGTGTGCACTCTGTAAGACCTCTATTATGCTACTCTAGTGACTATGACTCTGCAGCCTCCCCATCTACTCACATGTACACATACAGCCTCATTCCCTCTAGCACACGCAAGCTTAAGCTCTTTCTAATTGCATTGAGATCTTGGGAATACCTGGTTGGATAATTAGGAATTCCACTTGGTAAGAGGCCACGTAGAGGCAGGAATACTGGATCATTATTTCGCCATTTCAGTGACCCCACCTTGATGTATCAGTTTAACCTCGGACCTCAAGAAGAGATGGCAAAGAGCTGTGCTGACCCAGGCGGTCACTGATACACCATAGCAACTGCCGGAGCTGTGGAGACCACAACAGAGGAGTGGCACTCAAAAAAAAAAGCTACAAAATGAAGGTCAAAAGAAGAAATACAAAAGAAAGACGGAATGGAAGGGTGATGTAACACGGAAGGTGAAGAAGGAAATAAAGGATAAAAGATTCTTGGAGCGAGTGAGTCAGAGTGAGAAGGACATAATGCAGACAGATGCATAAACCCCAGAGAAAAAAGGAGAAAGATAAAGAGAGAGAGCAGTGGCTAAACTAACAGTCAACAGTTATGTCAAAGGTCAAATGGGCGACAGGACCTTTGTGGTCCAAAACACAGATTGGGGGGCTCTGGTGTCTTAAGAGGTCAACCCTGTTTGTGGGGAATCCAACTTGTCAATTTGCATTAGTGAATAATTAGAAGAATTAATTTTGCATGTGTATGGTTGCATTAATGAAGAAAGGAGTGTCTGGCATGTGAAAAAAATATAGCTGCGTGGGTCACGAGTTGTTTGTGAGTCAGTGAGCTGTGTGACAGTGAGTCTAACAGCCCCTCTGCAGGACAGCTCCACCTGTGACTTTGATATTAGGGCAGTGCTGAAGTGAATGGTTTCAAAAAGACTTCTGACCTATAAGACACAGAGGGAAGGGCAAGTAGAAAAACAATGAAGTGGAGATGTTTACTAGAAGTAAAGGGGACCAATTTGGAATTCTGGAATTCCAGGATTCCCAGGCTTCTGGACAGCGCCTCCGGAGCTGCAGGAATCAGATTGTCTTGAAGTGACAGGATGGTGCAAAGTCGGCTTCCTGAGAGGATGTGCATCTATGTAAAGGAGGGGGAACATGATTTGCATCTATTAAGTCCAGTGTCTGAGCTGTTTTCTCCCCTGCACAGTTTATCCCTCTCTTATCATGTTAAATTCGGAATGAATCGGTGACTGGAGCACGCCATAGCCCTGTATAGCCTACAAACTTTGATACAAAATGTTTTTTCCCCCTTTTTAAATGAGCCTCACACAGCATTGGTCTTCTGTCCCTTTACAACATTCAACATTGGGGAGCCATTGTGCTGTTAAGTTTGTATTCCATTCAGAAAGATGAAGCTACTTAGCCTAGTTTGCTAACGTCAGCACTCTTTCCCAGTTGATGTACCTAGTCATGGCAGCTCCTGCACACTCAGTGTTGTGTTTGTCCTACATTAGAGAAAGTAGAAGGTCTAGCTTGTGTTAGATGTCTCTTGTTTAAGGGTTCAGTTGTGGTGACGGCAAATGAACTAGGCTAGACACCACATTCAAAGATGGCACCCTATTCATTCCTATGATAGTTACTCACTTCTCCAGCCAAGGAAGTTGAACACATGCGTTTGGGAGACTTCTGCTGGCCGAGCCAGTTGACTTTCTGTTGACTCCCCACACACATGGGATAAAATAATAAAATCATACAGCTCTGCTAGACTTTCCAAATGTTATGGGACCGAATGGATCAAATTCTAATAATAAAAAGAATCATTTCAGGGGTTTGTGATGCTCAAAAAACTATATTCACCATTTTATAGCCTCTCCTTTTCCAATGTTTGTGTATGGAAAAAAATGTTTTTTATTACAGTGTGCATCATGTGCAAGACCCCATGCAGCCCCTAAGCTAACATCGCTTCACAGAACAGCTGCGTTCCTGGGGGCTCAGTCAAAACTCACAGCAACAAGTAGTCCTGTAACCTCAGCAGTCCGTATGGAGTCACAGAGTAACGTAGGGAGTGTAATGTAGGACAGCTCACACTCCTCACCCAATTCACTGCCTGTGTGTCTGCTGGTATTAAAGTGACATAGCAAACTACTTTTATTGCCTGCCTACAATGATATTGCACCAATCAATTTACAGCACCGGCACCGTCGGCCGCAACCAAAGATTCATGTCCCCCCTGGAGAACATGTAGAGGGCGCTGTCATGGAAGAAAAATTAATAAAACTTCAATTTTTTTTTTTGTTAAATACAGTTTTGACTAAATTAGTACACAAGTCAAAACAACCACCAAGAATATACTGATTTCTTGAAATTAATTTTACTGTAATTTCAGTTCAACTTCAAGCATTTGTGTCTGTCCCCTACATCTGAATTGAGTATTTGATCTCTGTCTGTTAAATCACTCAGGCTTTCTCAGTGGCACATTGTGTTGGGTGGTCTTGTTATGACACTTACACATACAAAAGCCTCATTCAGCAAGACTATAAACATAAGGGATTGCATTGCATCAGCTTTGTCATTGTCACAAGTGATTAATCCACACTTCTAGTGTGGTGTTTACACTCGAAAACAATGAGTCACTGTATTGGACAGCAGCTTGCCTGAATGATTTTTGATTATTTGGAAAGCATGCTGAAACAAAAACTGTAATTTGAGGATGACATAATGAATTAATGTACTGTGACCGAGGGAAAAAGAAAACTGGAAGATGGGTCGGAGCACAAAGCAGTCTGGGAACCACAGCGAGTAACAGAGCAACACTCAAAAAGAAACAAACACAACTGTTTCCTCGGTCGTCTGGGAAAAAAAGGTGCCCTCATTCACTACATGCTACTAATCAGGAAACAGCCACATTAGCAGCCATGAACAAAATGTATGTTACAGATTTGATCTTGTAATGCTGCGATATGCAGTAGGCCCTGTCGGTAGTGGCCTGTAGTGCAAACAGTATGTCGTCTGCAGCTTGATTTTAGCCCATGTTACCAATAGCTCAGGGCATTTATCGAGCATATGGAAGCAGTATGTGTTTTGTTGGCCAGACATGAGAGAAAATACAATGGGAGGGATGAAATCTGAAACATTAATCTAGCTGTAAATTCAGAGTGCGGATCGGTGGTTGTGAAAGGTCACAGAATTGAGCTTGAACACCTTTGCCTGGAATTGCTGTGTCATATTTCACACATGGCTCTAGTGTTGCATACCAGCAAGGATTTTTACAGTTGAGATTCGTGAGAACATATTACATTTCATACAACAGCAAAAAAGATGTATCAAATATCGTGAAGCTGTGTTCAACTCTGTGTGTGTATGTATGTGTTGTAGAAGGGGAGGGAGAGCTGTCTGTGTAAATGTGTCTGTGTAGGAGACTGCGTACTAGAGGATCATTGTGTTTTGTTCCATTATCCCTGGGTGGATCCTGATTTCTGGCAGGGATGATGAATATTATTCTCTTAAAAACACTGAAATGCAACACCACAATCTCTGACTGCCCACAACTCAAACCCCTAAAGATGAGTACTGTCCATGTGAACTCCAGCTCGTTGTTTTCCTCTGCTTTTCACAGTGGGACATGCTGACTTGGAATTTCTTTCATGTGCCAGAGCAAAACGATATTCTCTGCATGTCCAAAAACACTAATCAAATTATGGCCACAGTCAACATCATTTGAAATTACTTTAATGTTCATTGACATGTCTTACCAGTGACCCCATCTATTTTGACATTTGGTGTCATTCTGAAGTCTCAGCCAGTGCAGGTGCCTTGGGGCAGGAGTTTCATAGCAAAACGCTGCCAGAGGGCAGAGATTTAAAAATGCTTGTCAGGTGATTTTCTGACACATTTTTTACTGATTTCACTTCACATCTGAAAAGGCCAAGCATAAAGGGATTACAGGGTAGTGGCATGTCCAAATATCCCCATCATCACCGTAGGCTCCAGGTGTCAGGCCATATTAGTATCAGTGCCCCCCAATAAACACATCTGTCCCCCTGCATTAAGCTCCAAATCTAACCCCGGGCTTCCCAGGCCCAGGACAGGCCACACCTGGTTTAACCTGTCCACAGATGTTGACACTGTTTGGGTGAAGGAGGAGGGCAAAGCTGCTGAAAAGTGGGATTGGACTCATTCATTGGCTGAGTCCCAATGTTTGATCCAATAATCCAGTATCCTTGAGCTACTGTCTGAAGGAATTCAAGTGTTCAGTGGCTGCACTTCAGACTGTATAGTTCATACAAACAAATGACAATTAACTGAAGAGCAAGTCTTTAAAAATAATCTACTAAATACCCATGTCTGGTTAATAACTGATGTTTCTGCTGCATTAGGAAATCCAAACTTTTATTTTTACTGAAGAGTGAAATTAGTCTGTCTCTCTCTCCATAAGTAATTTAGTATATAACCTGCTTTGCACAAAATCAGAGGCAAGTGTACTTTAGAATGATTTGTTTTTAGTCAAACAAAGAGTTGCACTGCAGACCAATCTGTTTTCACACATCTTTTCATCTCACAATCATCTTCATGTTATATTTTTCTCAAAGCCTGGACATGAAATAATTGTTTGAAATAATTCTTGTTTACGCTACATTTTCCTTTGTACTAGAGGTTTTCTAGAAATGAGTTTACTATATTGACAGAATAAGACAGATTGCTGCACATCAAGAAAATGACAATTCTAGAAAAAACAGAAACAAGTTGAATTTTTGGTGAATGGGTTTAATTTTACACTTGGAATTCCCTGGTCATGCATTTTTTATTTTATTTTTGTGATCATTTGTGATAAAAATAGAAACGATATTCAAAACAGAACAAATACCTACCCCACCCTGGGATGCTGCACAATAACCAAAAAAAGGGGATAAGAAAGGAAAGACTTTTTAATGTCTCTGCAAAAATGAAAATAGTGTTTAACAAGTCCTTTTTTAAGACTCAATAAAAGACAGTATAACTGAAGCTCAAACTTGCATTATCCCAAGCAAACACACAACTCATGTCTTGGGCCCCTACCTAGTAACTGTTGCAATCCATGGAAACCTAAAACAGTAGATCACTTTCTAAACAAACTATCATAACCGCCCCCTCCTTCTTACCTTGCCATCATTCCTGTGTGGGACAGTGGATGACTTTAGAGCTCAGGACAGGTCAGATCCCATACACACAGAACAGATCTGCTGATCTCCTGGGCTCTGATAGGTTCCAGCTGCCATCCTCTCTCACGGGTCCAATGCATCCCAGATGTCTCACGCTGACTGGCTGGGCAGACTCACAGCTGGCTAGGAGCACAGGCCGAGAGAGAGAGAGAGAGAGCGAGAGAGAGAGAGAGAGAGAGAGAGAGAGAGAGGAAAGAAAGAAAGAGAATTGAAGGTACCTGCCAAACCTGGATAGCTCTGCTGGTCTGTTACACTCTAGACTTTTATGATTTGTCTGTTTCAGCTCAGTACAACTGAAACACAAAACACAATATTGCAGATAAGCAGCAGTCATTGTTGTATACATTTCAATGCCAAACATCTTTCATGAACAAAGAATATAGTGTGCACATTGTGTTTATTTAACTACACTGTATTTTGAGATAGCAATCTGGATGGATATTACCACACAGATAGGCACACATGTGTACACGCTGAGGCAAAACACATAAACCAACTTTTCTTAATTCTTCTGCCCATCAGATGCTTTTCTACATTTTTGATTAACTATGTATTGCTTTTGTGTTTTGTACTGGCTCTACAGAAAGTGAAGGTAATAGTGTTTTAAGCTGTGGTATCATTGTCCTTAAGAAAACATTTCATTAGCTGTTGCTGCCACAGTGTCTCCAGCAAGCAGAGCGGAGACAGACCCAAGAGACAGGAGACCGCCTGCTTCCAGAGTCCCGTCACACCGACACTCCCTTCTCAATGCAGATCTGCCTCTCCTCTGTGTCGCATAAAACTCCTGCATATGCTGCACAACCTGCACACACACACACACACACACACACACACACACAGGCAGGCTTTCAGTCAGCCTCTGTCCCATGTGCTTTTGTCTGGAACAATCTGTTAAATAGTGGAACACACCTTTAAATTGGTCTTTAGGGGATGATAGCTAATGCACATTTTATTAAATGTTTTGACATGCTGTTGTTTTATTAGTGGGAATGCTGATTCAGCATTCACACTATTGTTATCCTGTTCTTTATTTTTCTTATTCTACTTCCGTACGTTTTTCAGTCGCCTACTCCTTCAGCTTACTTTCAGCTACAAACCATTCAACTATCAAAATGTTCAGCTCTTTAAGGACATGTGTGCTATGACTTTTCTTCTTTATAACTTTTATACTTTTTATAAATTTTACAAAGATAACTTTGTTATGATATGGCGCTATATAAATAAAACTGAATTGAATTAAATTGAGTATTTAGCCGGTTTTTCACAATAAAAGCATCCTGCCGGTTCCTCAGTGGGAGGATTTAACATGAATCATAAATAACAGGAAGTGTTA
>LKNJ01007509.1:0-12149 GCA_002120245.1 Maccullochella peelii | reverse complement strand
CTCCGTTACTGAGGACTCCGTTACTGAGGACTCCGTTACTGAGGACTCCGTTACTGAGGACTCCGTTACTGAGGACTCTGCGTATTTGTACTGTGTGTATTAGTACTTTTACTGCAGTAAAGGACCTGAATACCTCCTGCACCGCTGGCTGACAGCAGCACAGACTGCACAATGAATCAAAAAATAGACAAAATAATTGGCATCAGACTAATTAGAAAAATCTACAATTAAATTGTGCACATTGTGTGGTGGTTTTCCAAAAATGTATGTAAAGTGTGAAACACTCACCTACAGAGGACCTCAGAGACCGGAGGCTGTGGTCTGTCAGGATTTACAGTCCACGTCTCTGCGCTCAGCAAGCTTCAAACCGTCGTTTAACCCCAAATTATGAACGACATCTACAGAAGAGAGCTGAAGGTTTGTCTGAATGTTTTTGGCTTTATGATGGACACCAAAGTCTGTCCTGCTGTGGACCTGAAAAGCTCCTCAGAAAGCAGTAAAACACACAGCTCCGTAAACTAGTCACTTCTCTGAGACACCACATGGGGGCACTCCAGCAGTAATTTGAGTCTAGATGTCACTCAAAGTATATTAAAATATCTATACTCTAAATAAATATATGTCAGGTAAAGTGACATCCATCTCCCCCACAGTTCATTTACATTTCATATCATTTTGTAGCTCTAATGTGGTGAAATCTAATTATTCAGAAGGTTTCGTCTCTCTGGTCCGAATTCAGCTCACAAAGTTTCAGGATTCAGGTTTAAAGTGGATCTACTGGACCAGGAAGGAAGCAGAAGAATTAGATGTGAGGATTAAGTGAGCGTCTGGGTCAGAGGTCACACTGTAAAGAGAGCTGTTAGGCTGGTAAATCCCCTTATTTCATCAGGAAACCTGCGCAGGTAAAAGACTGACAGAGTCGGGTTCTCCGTTTGCCTCCTGATCAGCTCCACATTCACTCATTTAAACGCTTCAAATCAATTCTGCAACACAGTTTGGGATTTAGGATTAGAGAAGGCTTTATGGGTTGATTTTGAATTAATTTAAAACAAATAACGTGGAAGTTCTCGTTCAGTCCAACTTATTGTTTTGGACAAAGTAGCAACCAAACCCAAACAGGAAACGCACTCTTCAGTTTCAGGATTTAGACTGAAGTGAAAGAGAAGAGGAGAACATATAGATGAATTGGTTGATCAAACTTCCTGTTGGTATATATACAAATATATTCACGCTGCATACAAGTATTACTACATATGAGTACTACGTGTATTACGAGTACTTTTCTGTCACTGCAGTAACAATGCCCGGGAAACTTTTGGACTCCGTCTCGCCCAGGAAGTTGCAGATAATCAACTAACAAATCAACAAAAATATGTTCCTAGCTAGCTTTACAAAATGAATCTAAATATATTTAAATAAATATATGAAATATGACGTGTTGTTATTGATTTAGCTACCCAGCACTGTGTAAAACACTTTAAATTGGCCCCAACTCAACCAACTAAATGCTACTTACACATTAATGCAGCAGTGATCAGTGAGTTTTACTTTGATACTTTTACTTAAGTGACATTTCAATGCAGGACTTTTACTTGTAATGGAGTATTTTGGTATTGCAGTATTGCTACTTTTAAACTTTAGTTTTGTTTGAGGCTTGTTGGAGGAGCCTGAGAACGAGAATTTCATTGCCAGCGACTGCTTTGCTGTAACTGTTGTGCATAAATACATTTAAAACTTAAAGGACTAATAGAGCTAAAACTGTTAGTCCTCAAATGTATTCAGTTCACCATCATAGAGGACAGAACAAGCAATTTGAAGATGTCACCTTGGACTCTGGGAACTTTTATACAGTAAACAATTAGTCGCTTTAAACTTTGAAACAAACTGAATACTTCCTCCACCACGGCAGCACCACCTGCCCGTCTGCACATCACCGCTAACAAACCGCTCGTTCAGCGCCGACGCTGGATGTAACGTTTGCTCTTTGTAAAACAGCTGCTCGCTCTCTCTCACTGACTGACACCTGTAAACCAGCAGGTCGGCGAGCTAATGTTAGCATAGCAGGCCAGAGGTAGACAGACAGACAGACATGGAGCCGGTCTCTCTGGTCCTGCTGGGCCTCTGTTTGACCAGTAAAAGCTGCTCACTCTCTACTGACTGAAGAAAACACAGGTTAGCACTTTAATTCATCTTTATTAATCATTAACAGTCCTACAAGAGAACATATTTACAGGACCTGAAGACAGGTCTGAGCAGAACCAGAACCTGCAGTCTGGTTCTGTCCACAGGATTAGTACAAACCTGAAGAGTCAGAGCCTGATCCTGGATCAGCGCTGCTGCACTTCCATAAACACCAGAGTCACTGGTTCAGATAGTCGTCCCGGTACGGACCCTGAGCCCGAGCTGATCCTCCTGCTGGGAGCTGTGGGTCATACGAGCTCACTACACTTCCATGGCCTCTGTCCCATTTCCCGTTTCCTGTACTGCGGTTTCCACTTTTCCTGACATGTTTTTTACAGTTTCCTGTCTTCTCCGGTCACATTGCTTCCTATTTCTCGTCCTGTTTTCTCGGGGTCTGTTCTGACTTCCTTGTTGCTGCTCCGTTTTGTTTCCTCTGCTACTGTCTTCTTTTGTCTTTTTATTTCCTCTCCTGTCTTTATTATTATTATTATTATTATTATTATTATTATTATTATTATTATTATTACTCGGTTGTCCTGCAGTTTATTATCTTGTCAGGTTCTATCTGATCCTCATTTTTTTCCCCGTGTTGTGTTTTAGTTCCCATACTGCCCCGATATTTCCCATCCCGTCCTCTCATTTCCCGTTCTGTATTGTCTCACGTGTCCATTTTCTCGTTAGCCACTCCAGCTAGCAGATAACTTCTCCCCTCGGAGACTCCACCATGTCCGGTTGGCTGGAGAACGGCCTGGGACTCATCGGCCCGTCCCCCATCAAAAACTCCACGACCCCTTCACCTCCTCCCACCCCGTTGTCCTTCTCCATCCCAGCATGCATCCTGCCCGACGCAGACAGCAGCCGGACATCAGAGTGTGCGTTGGCCACCGTGTGGCGCCGCACGCCGCCGGACTTCTCCAGGTAGGCCTCGCCCTCCTGCTCCACGAGCGGAGCCAGAGACGACGAGTCGGAGGAGCCGTGGTGCTGAGTGACGGTGATCTCCGGCTGGGACTGGTCGCCTAGCAACGACCCTGATGACCGCAGATGACGGGACTCTGGATGAGGAGACAGGAAACGGATTTAAAGTCTAGTGGAGACCCAACAGTTACACGCAGTCCAGAACATTTCCTCTGCAGCAATCGGAACGAGACGCCGCCACGTTCGAGCTGATCAACTCCGACACAAAGCTGCTTTAAAGAAAACGTTCTTCTCTTCCTCTCGCTTAGCTTAGCATAAAGACTGGAAACAGGGGGAAACAGCTAGCCTAGCTTAGCATAAAGACTGGAAACAGGGGGAAACAGCTAGCCTAGCTTAGCACAAAGACTGGAAATAGGGGGAAATAGCTAGCCTGACTGTCCAAAGGCAACAGAATCCACCTCCCAGCTCCTCTAAAGCTGATTAGCACGTTAGATCCGGTTTGTTGAACCATTATTGTTGCTAGTGACTCACAAATAATAATTCTTAAACAGACATTTCTTTGAACAGTGTTAAACACATTAAACGTTACCAGCTTCCGTCTAATTTTCAAAAACCTGTTTTCGTGTGAAAGCGTCTTCTGTCCACAGTGAAACACCTGAACTACAGATAAACTGCTCAATCTCTTCTTCTTCGTCCTCGTTTCAGTTAAACATAAACACGAGTTAACGACAGCAACTGTGCGACCGGAACGTTTAAAACTTCGCTGCCACACAGTCGACTGAGCAGCTACAGACAGTCTGCTACTGTGTCTCCTGCACACTGTACTTATTTAATCAGGTAGTTCTGCATATAAAAACACAGTTTAAACACATTAAAAAAAGTATATTGTACCTGAAATAAGTTCTGCCGAGACTCAACAACAGTTTTACGGTTTGGAAAAGACAGACATCCTTAAATCTATACAGGAAGTTAGAGTTTTAATTGTCATTTGTTCGAGCTGCGTTTTAATGAAGCCACATTCTCATTTACAGATTTTTCTGTTTGAACTGAACACGTATGAAATAGTGATTTAACTGCGTCTGAGCTTTAAGCTGATATTTAGGGAGAGATCAGGTTCTAAGGTTAAAGTGAGGCTGATGTAAACAGATACTGAGGTTCCAGGTTTCCACGTTCACTTCCCGACTCTTTGACTCTTTCATTAGCTTGTTCTGATGAAGGGATTAAAATGTGTGTGCGCCCGGGGATTAACTCCAGTGTGACATTCATATGTTAGCGTTATATAACAGCAGAGTATTGTTGAGTTCCTGAAGTGGCCTCCTGCAGGTAAACCTCCCTGCTGGACTGTTTGGAGTCACGGCAGGGATTGGGACCAGGATTTAATCGGGTTGTGGAGTCACATGTTCACTTCTGGGAGAAAGATCACATGGATGAAGGTTTGATTTCTGTTAGCATCTGTTAGCCACAGCGCTAACAGGCAACGATGCTGCTGAGTGGACGAGAAATACAAAAACACAGAAGCATTTGTTGATCTTCAAACTATTCATGAACTAAGAAAAAGTTTCATTATTTAGTTATTAATAGTCACTTTGTTGGTGAAGTCCGGATCGTGATTTATTTCAATTTACGTGGGGAAAGTTTTCGTGATTTGATTCTTTTTACTTTATTTACACGTTTTTGCTGCTTTTTCCTTTTAAGAATGAACTTTTTTATAACAAGTGTCGAGTCTTGTCAAGAAATGTTACTGTTTATTTTATTTTCCAAATCTGTGAAGTAAACAAAAGAAACTAAAAGTAAATAATTCATATTTCCCCAAAATACATTCAAGTCCCTTCAAAAGACTAAAGCCATTAAAAGAGAATAAAAAGTGTTTAAATTTAAAGTTACTGCATTTTCAAAACTCGACTTGATTAGAGCTGACAATTGATTAGTCGACTGACAGAAAATTAATCAGCAACTAATTTGATCAATCAATCGTTTTAAGTCGTTTATTCATGTTAACAGTTGCAGCTTCTCAGTCGTTTGCTGCTCGTCTTCGTCTTATGTGACAGTAAACTGAATATTTCAGGTGATGATGATGATGACGACGACATCACTTTTCATCAATTCTGACATTTTATGACCAGATGATAAAAGGCATTAACCAAAACAGGTCCAATCAGGCCGGTCTGCAGCATCTCAGCTGTAACTTTATCTTCCACGTCACCATAATAAGAACAGCAGCCAGTGACGACCAATCAGGAAGCAGCGTTCTAACGTGTTCTTTGAAATGTGAAACTTTATTTATAAACAACGCTACAAAGTTCTTTACATGAAGCAAATTAGATTAAACTCATATTTATAGAAGAATATGCACCGTGAAAGAGTAATATTATTTTAATGGTTATGTTCAATATTGATTCACTTGTCAATCATTTTTTGGATTATTTGTCTCGTCTATAAATTATCACAGTAAAGATCTAATGATCTAATATATAATATAATAATGATCTAATATAGAATAATATAATATAACACTAACAGGGGACATTTTTCTGCATTTTAATATGTTTTTCTGATTATATTCACATACTTTTACATTTTCAATGCAGGACTTTTACACAGTGAGGTACTTTTACTGCAGTACAGGATGTGAGTAGTACTGACCTAAACGGAGCTGGTTTCTGTTTTGCAGAACGTTGCTGAGATACGGAGACACGACAAGCTCCACCAGACGCTCCAACTGGGAATACTCCAAACTGGGACCCCCAGACTCATGGATCCCCTGGGGGGGGGACAAAGGCAAACGGTAAAATTAATACCCAAACACACTCACTTCCTGTCCTTACTGTAGGCGTGCACACAGTTTCCTTTGTAATGAGGGATTATTAACAACATCTCAGCTGCACCTGCTTTCAGTTTGACCTCCAGATAAAGTGGTTTCGATAATCTGGATAAACGGTTTGTGTCCAACCCGTCTGACCATCTGTTTCTTGACAGACTGCCTGTTTTTTGTCGGCATCTTCCCAAATCTCAGCAATCAACCCAACGTGTACAAAGTTATAATAACAGACGGAAACGAAAAAACTCTCACAAGTTGTAATAATAAAGTTTACCTGCAGCACCAGCAGCATCTGTGTGACAGGTGGAGGGACGGCGGCTGCAGTTCCAAGAGTTTCCTCCAGGTGGAGCTTCAACAGCACCAGGTCTCTAAAGGCCACCAGAGCCATCTGCCTCACGGTCAGCTCCTGACCCTGAACACACACACACTAATATTTAATGAATTACGTTATGGGGACTTGCATTTTGTCCCCATAAGGACGGAGAGTCCCCACAATGTGACTGTGTAAAGAATCCATATTTTCAAGTGTCACGATCTCACGCGGCGACATATTTTGGTCAAATTTATTTTCATGAATTCATCCAGAATCATTCATTTAGACACAAGAACTGTCACAGTACGATACATCACATCTGTCTGTTTTAAATGAATTGTTCTCTTCAACAGCAAAAAACACTAAATATTGTCAGAGTCTCTTCAAACCTAAAAGACCAATCAGTGTTGTTTATCCACATTGCTATGGCAACAAGGCTCTCAAACATATCTTCATTATGTGAAGTGGCGTTGATTAATGGAGTCTGAGAGTATTTGGACTCACAACTGTTCATTACCTGTAGAGTCACTTAATCAGTGTTCTTCAGCCTGATCACGTTTATTTTAGTGGAATCGTGGAAAACAATGCACGTCATATCAATAATGATGATCAGCTGATCAGCTTCATATCTCTGCATCAGAACCTAAAGTATCTGAAACGAGTATCTTGTGAAAAGTGACGTACTGTTACTGTATACGCAGGTAAACACACCTCTGGGCAGGTTGACACGCCAAAAAATAGTCCTGGCAACTACTTTGATAATCAATTAATCTTTTAAGTCATTTTTTAAGAATGAATGGAGTTAAAGGCTCTCCGCCGTGAGACTTTGCTGCTTTTCTCAGCCTTATAATGCTATAAAATCAATATATTGGTGTTTTTGTCGAAACATCTGCTGACGTCACTTTGGGCTCTGAGATAAAGTCAAGTCAACAGTCTCTGTCCTGATTGGCTCACGCAGCCTACTTCAAAGATCTCAAAGGTGGGAACTCATGTCCACATTTATGAGGAGGTCATGTGACACGACATCACAACATCCACCACAGACATCAGATTAAAGAAGACCGTCTTTGGAGCAAAGTTACCTACAGCATTAACTAGCTTACAGCTAGCTTACAGCTAGCTTACAGCTAGCATCCTGAGTGTTGCAGCAGCACATTAGTTTGATGTTTGTCTACCTGGACGGGGTAGAAGATGGCCTGCAGCGTGGGGAGGATCTCGGTGAAGAATCTGTCCCACATGTCGGCAAGGACGACGAGCTGGTCGTCACCTACGGGACACTACAGGCCGTTACCATGGAAACACATTACAACAACACAACAACATCGCTGACGCACTGAGGAGGAAATGAGCCTGTTAAACGTCAACTGAATGTTTCTGTTGTCCTGCTGTCTGTGAACACACCACCTCAGCATGCCGTAACACTGTCTTATTACATTACACTGAACTTATTGATCCCTGAGCCACTGCAGAATCATGGGTAATATGTTCTGTGATGATTCTGTCCCATCAGGCCTAATGATAAAACAGAATATAAAGTCTTGAAAACTTAATTATAGTCATTTACAACATTATAATGGGAGAAACTTAGGGAGCCCTCCTTATTGAATCCACCAATAATCCAAACCGGGATAAGATGTTTATATGTGCAAAACATGACCAGGATCCTCACACACATGTAAACACACTCAGTGTCCTGAATCAACTGCAGTCACTTCAGGGAACAACTACAAACCGCCAAAATAAAGCGCTCAATGCTTAAATGCTCAAACAAGTTTCCACTACAGAGAATAATACGTTAGTGTCCCTATTTTCTATTTTATAGGCAGTTTCTGAACTTTCACTTTGCTGTGGTTGTTCCAGAAACCACGAACCAGTCTCACCAGAGTGGAGGAGGACCTGATCCAGGACTTCAGACAGACCTCGAGTCAGCAGCTGGTTCTGAAACACACACACACACACACACACACACACACACAGTGAATACATTAAGTCATACGGGCAAAAACGAGAAGAAGTCTAATAATCAATTTATTTTGTGTGTAAATCAGAAAACTGTTGGCTGTACTTTTTGTTTCTTTAATGGTCTTTTTCATTTTATTTATTGTCTTTTATCTTTTACTGGGTTTTTTTAAATCAGTTTTTATTTATTTTATTGGTTTTATTACACCATCATTTTCATTTCTCATGTGCGTTAGTATTACATTTGTACCGTCTTATTATCAGCCTGTCAGTCATCTGCAGAGCACTTTAAATTGCACTCACTTGTACGAAAGGTGACAGACAGATTTATCCAAGAACAGGAGTTACAGTGATTCAGCCTCCAGTAAACTTTAAGATTCTCCATGTTGTGGAGCTCCATTTAGCATAAACAGGAAAAGATGCATCATGTGACCTTGAGGGAAACCAAGGTGGTCGCCTCGGTCTCACCGACCACAAACATTTTATCTGGAAGTCAAAGATCAAGCGAGCTTTTTCCAGAGGTCAGATCAGTGAGGACGGGACGGACGCTGAGCTGCAGCTGAGGGAGCGGACAGGAAAGACACGTCAGCTCTGAGATTACAGACAGGACCGACAGGAAGAGGATGTCTGTCCACCATCTGCTGATCCACAACTTGCTATCTGAAGCCCGGGCCGATTAATAAAAAGGATGAGGAGCCACTTGGCCGTTCGCTGACTGCAGCTTGAGGGCTGAGGAGGCAGAAATCAGCTTAGTGTAATTACACAGAGCTGCTGCCACCAGGGTTTCACCTTGTGACGGTGATCTCAGAGGATCAGACCAACTGTCCACACTGGGCGGCACTACCTGGGTGGCACTACCTGGGTCAGCTCTCCCTCTGCTTTCCAGCAGACTGATAACTAACCCACCTGGGGGTCACACTGAGAACATGGGTCCAGTTAAGGACAAATGTTTTTTTTCCCTTACCAGCCCCATTGCCTCTAACCACCTTTTTACACCATCCATGCAAGATGCAACACGCCAGGACCGGCATGGAAAAGGTATAAAATGCTTCACAGATTCGAGGTTTAACCTGCCCCCTTCTTTAGATATGTACAGATTAGATGCTTTGTGCAGTCCCACATATCCTGCTTTCCAAAGCCACCTGACACCGATTCTATCGATCTGGTGCTTCAATCCATTAACCAAAGGATCAGCATCCGTTCTCTACAACTTAAAGCAACATCATGATTAAGAATTGGGATTTTTTGCATCCCCTGCAGTTTTGGGAGTGCAGTTCCCCCTCATGCACAGCTGGACACGTGCATTTGTTGACCAGCTGAAAGATTTGGATTTGGTGGGCTGACTTGGCTCATGATGAAAAAGCGAACACATCCAAACATCAAGCAAGTGCAACAACACAAGACACATTAGCAAGCCAGCTAATATTCCTCAGCTAAGAACTGGTCTCAGCGTTGACTCACAGTAAAAGTCACCAGTTTCATGTTTCACCCAGACTGAGGTGTCGTGTAACTGAACATCTGCAGTGTTAAAATCTTACATCAGCAGCTGAGAGCTGAACAAGCGAGTACTTGTGCAGAAAGTTTTCCAGCTGTTGGAAAACAAACTCGTCGTGACAGACAGATAAACATCTTCACAGTCTGCAGCCAGCTACACCCAGCAGCTGTTTGCTTAGCTTAGCTTAGCATAAAGACTGGAAACAGGGGGAAACAGCTAGCCTGGCTCTGTTAGAAAGAAAGAAAGCTCTCCTAAATTTAAAAATGTGTGAACATCCACAGAGCAGCAGAGCCGCTGTGTTGGTGTTTATACTGGCAGATGAGTGAAACGAGATTCATGTTTTAAAGGCAGATATTTTACATGATTAATGTATAATATCCCTTTGTTAAATATGTTTTTATTTATTCTTTGTTTTGATCTCCAGTTAAGTTTACTGTCAAACTGTAAAATATCCTGCAGAATAATTAAAAGGTAAAAACTTTTCTGGTGTGGGATTATTTCATACACAAATATCAGATTACTGTTTTACTCTTGAATATTGCTCCACATCAACCCAAAACAGTCCAGCATCAGCAGACCGACTACAGCTGAACTGTAACAAATGCAGATGCAGGAAGTGAGGCGACCACATCAACAGCAGCTAATGTTTCCACTGATTGTTGAAGACAAACAGACTGAGAAGCTGCAAGTGACATGAACTCAGTGTCACTGTCAGCTTTCATTAAACTAAAACAGGAAGAGCAGAGTGAAAGTACCTGGAAGTAGTCGGTGATGAAGGAGCCCATCTCAGTTTTAAGGAGCCACCTGCGGAGACACAGAGGCAGCGTTTGTACAGCTTTTCAAGAGTAAAATGCAAGTACTTCTCAAGCACTTTCAAGGTACCTAAACAAAAAAATTCCAGACTCTCGAAGCCTTTAATTGTTACTAGAAATGTCAGGAGACGACAAACAAATATGACGACAGGATCATTTAATTTCAAATACTGAAAGATTTTTGGTTTCCATGAGATGAGACACCAGATTATGTTGAAAATCAGGCATTTTTCAAGGACTATATTCAAGCATATTCCTAACCTTGAAAACATAGCAGGTAAAATTAAGCATTTTCCAAACTTTCAGGACTTTGTACGAACCCTGCAGAGGAGTTCAGGAGGGAAGAAGCCGCCGTACCAGTTTCATACTGTGACATCTGGTGATCATGTTGATGGTCCAAAGTATTATTATTAGACATTTTGAATTTAATTTATTATTTATTTATGTCAGCATTTCCTTTAAAATAGATCTTTTTCCGTTTCCTCATTCTGCTCTGACATCTGGGACAGAGGTGGGAAGTACATTTACTGCACTTAAGTACATTTTTGATGTACTTTCACTTTACTTATTTACGTATTTGAATTTTATGCAACTTTTAAGTTCTACTACATTTCAGAGGCAAATAGTGTACTTCTCACTCCAACACTTATCTGACAGCTGCAGTTACTTTACTCTTGCTCAGATTTTACAAACAAAGCATGTGATCAGTTTATAAAATGTGATTCTACAGATGAAACTATCCAACAGAATATAAAGGCTCCACCTCCAGCTGTAACATTTAAATGCTGCTGTATAATATTATTTAATATAACTCTCGGAAAGGGATCATTCCACCCAAGTATTTTTACTTTAATACTTATAGCACATTTTGCTGTTGACACTTTTGTACTTTTACTCGAATGCTGACTGAGTATTTTTACACTGTGGTGTAAATATCTTCCAGCTCTGCACAGGACGATCTGATCTCACTGCTCCCAAAATCAGCAGATTATCATTAATTCAAGTTTCCGAAACAAACTGCTGCTTTTCTCTTTGTACATCAGAGAAGAGAAACAGGAGACGTTTTGGTCACCTGATGCTCTCGTTCAGCGTGTACAGCTCGTTAGTCTGCAGCGCTCCACCCTGGAACACCTTGATCACAGCCGATTGGACGCTGAGGACACACAAACACACACAGGTAAGGTCAGAGGTCAACAAGTCCTGTATTACATCATCTACATGTCTTCTGATCTCAACCTGTTTGTTAATCTGGAAATTTCAGCGTACACTAATGATCAATTAACAAAGCAGTTTGCATCACGTCGTCTGAAGAAGCCTCGTCCTAAACCTGGTGGTGGGTCGACACGTGTAAGCACAGCTGTGTTGGAACAATTAGAGGTTTCAGTCTTGATCCCATCACGGACGGCGGTTCACACCTGAACAGCTGACCACCTGCAGCAAGCAGCCTCTGCACAAACTTTGATTTATAGGTTTACAGGTGTGTCAAAGTGCAGTGGAGGAAGTATTCAGGTCCTTTACTGCAATAAAAGTACTAATACCACGCTGTAAAAATACTCAGTATCAGCAGAGTTCAGTGTGACAGCAGTAAATGTTCTGCTGTTATATCTGATCTCATCAGATGATTATTCCTCATCGTTCATGTAAAAGCAGGATTTT
>LKNJ01007508.1:0-12149 GCA_002120245.1 Maccullochella peelii | reverse complement strand
GTTAATTAAGATTGCAATCGACAGGCACTTTTAAGAGATGAAACTTTGCCTCATTTTTGGAAGTGTTTGATCCTGAGTTGACTGTGCTTTGGCTGGCCCTGGGTCCTGTTTGTCCTTACAGCTCTGAGTGACTTACAATGAGGGCCACCATTTTGGAAGTCTAATGTTGATAAAGCACCAGTCTGTGTCTTCTTTTTATTACCTTTACTACTTTTTCCTTTCATTTCTTGTCGATAAAGTTTGTATTTCTCTAGGTAGCTCTCTTTTCTCGGTGTATTTAATCATGGCAGCCACCGCTGCTCATGCATACTACCCACCTCTGCTTCTGTTTATTCCCAACAAGAGTAACCTGGCAGTTTCTCTAACGGCGCAGGTGAACCTCAACTCAGAAAGCAGCAGAAGTCTTTTTCATGAAGGTTAGTCAGCAAAGTGCAGTAAAAACAGGGGCACAGAGCACATGGGACAAATACTGAGCATCTTATCTGAGCATAAACCAGCATTCCCGGAGCCCAGAGCGCACTCTGGCCCTGAACTGCATTGTTCACACACTTTCTTGTGTGCTTATTCAGAGCATCTCCCTCGCAGAGCGGTGAGAGCGCTCTCTTGACACTGGATGCAGGGAGGAGGAGGAGGAGGAGGAGGAGGAGCAGAGAAATCCTGTGTTTACAGTGGTAGTGAATGGGTCCCAGCTACCCTGTTCAGCTGCTAGTAAGCCAGTTGCTAACTGTAGAAATGGACTTTCTGTGTCTGCTGAAACATAACTTCAACTCAAAAACATGTCCCTGACAGCATATTTGGGGTGCTGTATATTTGTTTCTTGTGACTCCTTTCTTGTGACTCCTGCACCTCCAGTTTCTCCTCAGAGAAGCAGAACTGGACTCTCCTCGCCCACCATAAAAGTGTTGTGCTGTGTTTAAAGGGAGTGAGAGGAGCAATTGTGATTGGCCGTTGGGCCATTGAGGACCACTTCCACTTGCTGACACTGCATTCCTCCTACTAATAATGCATTCATCCTGCTCCAGGTCTGTGATAGCACCTCTGGTCACCAAAATTCTAAAAATTCAACCCTATCACCAGAAAAAAATGGTGGTATTGGATGATTCTGCACAACCCTAGATTACGTTTAATTATACATTGTTTAATGACACATTGTTACAATTACATCTTTGTACAGCATCTGTGCATGGCTACTGAGGTATGGCTACTGTGGTGCCGGACTGCCAATAAACACTGCAAAGATTTTGTGGCTAAGCTAGCAAACTGGCACGGTGGCAAATGAATGGCTTGAGTTTGTTCTTTACATGACAAACACTAACCTGAAGCACATGAAGCACCACTCAGAATGTAAAGTTTTAATTGTAGCTTAACCATGATGTTGGCTGGAACACAAATGCCCAGATACAAACTTCACCCAAAATTCAAACACCCATATTGGCTCCAACAGGTAAGGTTAGGGAGAAATCCGTGGTCATGGCAACTAAACTACAGTTCAGGTATGATTAGGGTTAGGCAACTAAAACACTTAAGGTTAAGATTAGGGAAATATCATGGTTATGATTAAAACAAACTAATTGAATCTGTGATGGGTTTGATGATGGATGCACTGAACTCGCATCCACCACTCCGACCTCTACATTCTTACATTCTTACATTCAGTATGCTCAAAACAAACTGTCTTCCTACCACGCCTGAGGGCGAAAGTATAGTTGTTCTGAACAGCCACACTCGGGGCCTTTCAGACAGACATAGTGTTACACTAAGTTGTACACGCGAATAGTGACAGAAGTAACTGTGTGCAAGATGAAAGGAGAGAATTTGAGAGAGAAGTTCAAACCTGCTTCCTTTCTCAGGTGTTAAGATGGAGAGAGGGGCCTTTAGCTCATCACTGAAGTAAGATTACGTTGAGAGAATAAAATGGTAGGAAACTGGCTTCGTGCCGTGTGCAGAGGTCACATTTCAAAGGAATTTGAATATCCCTTTGAGTCGGTGCTGTCCTCCAGCCTGGTGATGGTGTCAGCCTGCGTAATGACAAAGGAAAGCTTACTTTCATCTGTCTCCATTTGTTCCTGCTCTCTCATTCTTTGTGTTATTAGCGTGGCGGCCCATTGTTCCCCTTCATCTCCCTGTGTTGTGTATTGTTTGGTCTTAGAGATCTATGGATTTCAAGTCTTTTCTCTCACTGTTGGAAAACATTAGGTTTTGATGTCAGTAGATGCTGCATCTGTGGGAGTGCACTCGACAAAACAAATAATGTTCAGTGGGAGTTTCTCCTGGAGTTGAAGTTAAAAATGGAAGGAAACTTTAGCAACAAAGTCATTGACAACTCTTGGCTGGTATTGTAATAGTTACAGCCATGTTCGTGTTTTATTTTTAAATGTAAACTTGTCTCCATCTTTGGTGCTACACTCGCACTGTTTATGCACTGTTTATGCACTGTTTAATGCATTATGCATTGTTTTATGACAAGACTCCAGGAAGTTACTGCAACTGGCCAAGAAATAGTCCGACAAATGTAAAACTACAAATTGTCATCTTTACACTTTGTTCCCCTGGATTAAACAACGAGATATAACGTGTTAATGAGTGAGCTTCAGAGGTGCTGGTTGGTGGATTTTGTTACCTTTGGACAGAGCCAGGCTAGCTGTTTCCTCCTGCTTCCAGTCTTTATGCTAAGCTAAGCTAACCGGCTGCACATTTGTACATCAACTCAAATCAGTTAAATCAATGATGGCAGTCTGTTTTGTTTAAATTGTTATTTTCGCTCCTCTATTCAATCTCTGACCTGTCTCTCTACGGGATCATTCACATTGTAATTAATTATCAAATATATTTGCGCATCCCTCTTGCAAACAACTACAGCATGTTAGCTTTGAAAAATTGATCTCTTTTCACATATATCATTTTCCACCATATTTCAGTCCGAGTTAGAGTGTTATGGCCAATAGTCCTGCAAATCATTTAAATTCAAACAGCAGCACTACCATCCATTCAACTAACTGATGTACAGCCAAGCAGTATCAATAAACCACAACACAATTGCATTGTGCTCAAACAAGGGCCGCTACAATCAGAAAAATAGCAAACAGCAGCAATAAACCTCTTTATTACCCACTCCAAGTTCTCTGCTACATCAAAGAGACCTCCCCAGAAATGTACTCTGTTTTTTCGGAAATCAATCGGGTAAGGGCCAGATAATTATTGTAGTAGGCGCACAGGAGCCAACTTCTTTCACTGTGGCATTTAACAAGGCTTGTTAACATCTAAGGCAGAAAAAGACCAGACTGACTTTCAAGCAGGAAGTGCACTTAACTCACAGGAGGATTGGCTTCACGTTGCGTAGTCTGGGTATTTAAATGTACTTGATTTGAGACTAGCAAATGGAGATGAAAATTTGAACCAAAAACCTACTGGCCAAGCATTTATGAGGAATGAGGGGAGACTGAAAAAGACATGTAAACACAACTGCCTTGCAGTATAAATTCTACATGGAAGTGTAATTGGTTCAACGTAATTTCTCATCTATACGGTATTTTAACAGAAAACAATAGTCTAAGTCTGTTTATACCTTATTAATTTTTCAATAATTATTCTGTCCACATATTTGGCAGAAGCTGCAAATCACTTAATTATAGATATTCTTTTTAAAACAAGCTTTAATTCTGTAAATGTGATGTAAAAGAAAGATGTTAAGGTCACTGCACTGAGGAAAAAGGACAACAAATACACCTTGGAGCTTTCTCGGATCATATTTGTTATCAAGGTCTAGTTGTTTTGATGTTCCCCATGAGCAAATCTGGCTCCTCGCCAAGTAAGTTTGACAGGGACACAGAAAAGCCTCTTTTCCTGGAACCTCAATCACTCATGGATTCGTCAAAAAGTTTTTGCTCCCAGATACATTTTCATCTAGCTTCAACTCTCTCTGACGGAGAAAATGGGTAAATGTAATCCCTTTTCTGATGGGCGAACAAGCTAATCTGCTTACTTTTTCCATTGTGGATTGACTCGGCGATGACAGAGAAGAAGGTGATAAAAGAAAAATACAGAAAGAGAGGTTTATTTGACTTTCTCCACTTCACTCTTCCGCTCTCCTTCTCTTGGGAGACCGACTATAGCTGTTGCTGGATTATCCCGACGTCTCCTATTCTCCCTCTCTCCGCATTCAATCTCTCGCTCCCCCTCTCTGCGTCTCCTCTTGCCGGGGTCGGCATTGATCCCCTGTCCCTGGAAGTGTCTGCGTTTGTTACAGTGTAGTCGGTTTTGTTTTGATGCCTTATCTTTCACAAGAGTGTAGTGAAGGGGAACGCGACCTTGCCAATGTGTTGCCAGCCTGCCAGGCTGTGGGTGGTAGATAGAGGTGTACGAACATGCACATGACTCGCTGTTTTCTATTTGATGATACAGTATGTTATGTGAAGTGGAGAATGTACAGAGAACATTGAAACCTCCATTCGTTTGACACGAAGGGCCTTTGGGTGGTGGTGATGACACATTTGGGGCCACTAAGGATGATACTGCACCAAAGGGTAAAGACGACATCAGTCATAAGTATTTTGTCATTTTGTTTTAGTCCTTGGAGGATGTGACCCTTAATCTCTGCCACTAACATTGCTGACTCCAGTGAAATCTGCAGATAAACTCCCCAATCTGTCATTTCATGATATATAGCGTTACATGCATCATATTCACAACCTGCCTCTGTGCACCAGAGGATGGAAAAAAAGTAATGATGCATCTTGGGAACAGAAAAAAATTTCTGAAGAGCCATGAGAAAAAGTTGCTCCTGATTAGCAGGCATAATCATTTGTTAATTAACTTCTATGCTCTGTAATGGGTAAAGAAAACCCCAAGCCATCTTTTAACAGCTCAAAAAACACACTTAACATTGTTTTATCACCTTGATACTCCACTGCTTTTCTCAATTTTATGAAAATTGCTATAAATCAGAATTTTAACCGATGACATATTTTAGAAGTCTGATGGAGGTGTCTCAGAAAACCCAGCTGTAAAACATGCTTAAATACAATGGATTTTCATGTGATATAGCATATTATATCTGTGATTGGTGTTGACACAGACACAACCCAATCCCAAATAAGTAAATTTAGATTCCTGTTATTGGAGTTTTCTCACAATTTGTTCATAAGAGGAGGAGGAGGAGGAGGAGGAGGAGGAGGAGGAGGATGAGGAGTTAGACCTCTTTTGGGTCTAATTGAACCAAAACATAAGTAGTCAGTATGTAGGATAACATATGGTACATTTCTTTGTCTATAAGTGACTTTTTGGCAAACAAGGAATATTTATTTTTTCATGCATGCATATAATATTTATGAAATGTTCTTGGCCACATTTAAGTTGAAAATTTAAGTAGCAAACAGCCACCTATTTACATATCCAACAGATATGGAGCAAAATTGGCATTTACTGTATTTGGTGGCGTATTTCTGTGTTGACGAATCTAAGTCCAATCACTCTCTTTTAGCTCTGTTTTTGGTCTCCACCAACTCCTGAGAAAAATATCTGGCTCTTTAGCTGCTAAATGCTCCGTTATGTTCACCAGCTAGTTGCTAACTTTACCTGTCTGCTGTTTGGTGCTGGTTACAGTTGGATTTTAGAGCTATTTTGCTGAAAACGGCTTTTTTCTGTGACTGAAATTGACGCTGTGAGAGTGGTGAGAATGAACTAAAACAGTAAATGTACCGACCAGAAAACCAAAATAACGAGTTGAAAGATGCCATAAAGCTCCGATGAGCTGAGGGGAACGGCAGTGTTGAGTAATAACTTTCTGTGAGTTTATCACTAGGAGTGATGCCTTTCATATACAAGTAGTCAGGTGATCCATTGCTATTTAAAAAATATTCATATAGTCACTTTAAAGGAAAAAAACTGATCGATTTTACAGTTATTATTATTATTTTTACACATACAGCAGTTGGGTTTGTGGGACCCCAACCAAAGAGGACGTAAAGCCAATTTCAGCAAAATACAGGGGTTAAATATTTGTTAACTGATAAGTAATAACTAAGATGAGATGTGTAAAAATAAACAACTTTCAAATAATCAGTTTTTACAAATAGGGGGTCAACATTTAACCTTTTAATTGGTACTTAGTAGGTAAAGCGTGATATTGCCAGTTCCAGTGTTAATATGGCCCCATCACCAGAGCAGTGACATCCAGTCCATGGTCATTTACATTATCTATAATTTTCCTCTGCATTGCACAAGCACTCCTCATTTATTCAGAGGCACATTCAGCAGTATCAAGTTTGAAATAGAGTGAAGCTCAATAAACTGCATATAATTTTGCTCCTGCCTCAAAGACAGGATGACATGTGGTCAGAGCGAGAGAGGGGGAGGGATCGTCCTAGAGAGGGCAGACGGATGAACTGCGAGAAACATAATAACAATATGTGAGAAGATAGAGGGAGGAACTACTGCAGCCCAGAGAAGTCCAGCTTAAGTGTCTGTGACACTTTATTGTGCGAATCACTCATATTCTGTTTGGATTTTCATAAAAATCTAATGAAAGCAGGGCTGTAAATTTGAGGAATGGTGAGGCCTCCAACAGTCGAGATAAATGAGCTGTAGTCTAGCTGATCAGATTTAACAAACCATCAATCAGCAGCAGAGTTTAAAATGAGAAGATTGAACTGTTTTTAGATGTATTTCATGATGCTGAACTTCAGGTGGCTGTAATTCTCTCTGTGTGTATCTATTTAGAGAAAAGTGTTGCCATTTGTGAAAGCGTACATTTCCAAGCGTGAACGTGTCCACATGTAGCGGTTTAGCAGCTTTCAGCACACAATTATTCTATTGAGGACATGCTTCAGACAATGCAAAACATTTCACATTATGTTGCCTACACTTATGAATACATAATGTTGTTACAGGTTGTAAAGTGCCCTTATCCTGCTTTAGTAAACACGCTTCCCGACAGCGTAAATGAGTGGCGATGTCACCCGCCTTCGGGGAAGTGAAATAGACTCTACTTCATCTAATGCTAATGCCAGTGCTACTCCCTGGGTGGCTTATTTATGTATGTATTTATAACTTTATTATGTGGTGTTATAAGGTGATACACTGTATGAATATTCCTCCTATGAGAGTTAGTCACAGCCATGTGAGCCATGAGAAAGCTGGCAGCTAATTTGCTGTGGACCAGATCATTCAGATAATGACTCTACGGAGGCTGAGGGAGTGAAACTGGAAAGAAAAAGATAGGGGAAAAGAAAATAACAAGATTAGGAGAGGATACCCAAGGTCATCATTATGATTATACACCGATCAGCCACAACATTATGACCACTGACAGGTGAAGTGAAGAGCATTGATTATCTGGTTACAATGACACCTGTCAGTGGGTGGGCTATATTAGGCAGCAAGTGAACATTTTGTTCTCTAAGTTGATATGGTGAAAGCAGGAAAAATGGGCAAGCGTAAGGATGTGAGCGACTTTGGCAAGGGCCAAATTGTGATGGCTAGACGACTGGGTCAGAGCATCTCCAAAACTGCAGCTCTTGCGGGGTGTTCCTGGTCTGCAGTGGTCAGTACCTACCAAAAGTGGTCCAAGGAAGGAAAACCGATGAACCGGCGACAGGGTCATGGGCAGCCAAGGCTCACTGATGCGCGTGGGGAGCGAAGGATGACCTGTGTGGTCCGGTCCAACAGAAGAGCTCCTGTAGCTCAAATTGCTGAAAAAGTTAATGCTGGTTCTGATAGAAAGGTGTCAGAACACACAGTGCATCGCAGTTTGTTGTGTATGAGGCTGCGTAGTCGCAAACCGGTCAGGGTGCCCATACTGACCCCTGTCCACTGCCGAAAGCGGCCACAATGGGCACGTGAGCATCAGAACTGGACCACGGAGCAAAGGAAGAAGGTGGCCTGGTCTGATGAATCATGTTTTCTTTTACATCATGTGGATGGCCGACTGCATGTGCGGTTGCTTACCTGGGGAAGACAAGGCACCAGGATGCACTATGGGAAGAAGGCAAGCCGGCAGAGGCAGTGTGATGCTTTGGGCAATGTTCTGCTGGAAAACATTGGGTCCTGCCATTCATGTGGATGTTACTTTGACACGTACCACCTACCTAAACATTGTTGCAGACCAAGTACACCCCTTCATGGAAGTGGTATTCCCTAATGGCAGTGGCCTCTTTCAGCAGGATAATGCGCCCTGAAACACTGCAAAAATGGTTCAGGAATGATTTGAGGAACACGACAAGGAGTTCAAGGTGTTGACTGGCCTCCAAATTCCCCAGATCTCAATCCAATCGAGCATCTGTGGGATGTGCTGGACAAACAAGTCTGATCCATGGAGGCCTCACCTCACAACTTACAGGACTTAAAGGATCTGCTGCTAATGTCTTGGTGCCAGATACCACAGCACACCTTCAGAGGTCTAGTGGAGTCCATGCCTCGACGGGTCAGGGCTGTTTTGGCAGCGGAAGGGGGACCTACACAATATTAGGCAGGTGGTCGTTATTAGGCTCGGTGTATAGTAATGCCTGTATGTAAGTGTGTGCATGTGTTTGTGAGAGTCATAGCTTGAACTAAATTGAAAATTAGTGTTATCTCTCCACCAACAACAATATTCTAACAAGGCTGTAGAAACCTTTGAAGTCATGTCCTCCGTTTTCTGTTTATACTGGAAATTTGAGCATTTTACAGAGATGCTAACCTAAGGCGATGCTATTACTGTAGTACTATAAGGCTATTAGCATAGCGTTTTGTAATTTGAGGCATATGTTATTTTTGTGAAATGGATTGTATGATGTTAAACAGCATTTTGATTCAAACATAGACCATATTTTATATTACGTCTTTTACTCTTCCCTCGGGGCACATGTTAGCAAGCTAACGTTCCTTATGTCACTTAGCTAGGCAACAGTTGCACCTTGCAGTTACTGGGTGTAAAAACGTAGTAACAACTAGTTTGAGTGGTGTAATCGGTTTTTATTTAGTGATGCGCAAATCTCCACTTAGTAAACACTTGATTTTACAAAGAGGAGAGGACAGCAGATTTTTTTAGACTCTGCATTTTTTTAGACTTGATACTAACCAGTTCTTTTTAACTCTGGTTAGTGTTTCACATTTTATTCCTGGCAATATGGAAAAGGCTGCGAAACAGCATTGAGGCCATCAGGGAGAGAAATGCACTAAATATAAAGGATGAGTTCAGCCATCAAGTTAACAGTCTAATAAATTCAAAACGAACAACAAACAGTTCTTGATGGCAGGTCAAAATGCATTTAGTTTGAGGAGGGGCTCATAAAGCCAGTATCCATTATTCCTGGTTACATCCATGAAGCTAACAAAGTTCCTTCCTGTCATTCGGCTCATATCAGGACAATCATTGCCAAAGTGACACATGAAGAAGCTCACACACTCATAGAGCTGGAGAGGCTGGCCGAGTATCAGTCTAAATTTGGATTGTGTCAGGGCCAGAATGCACCTAGGCGGCTGTAAACAAGCGAGCTAAAAATACTAGCAGCCGTAAACGACCAGGAGGGGAGGAAAAGCGAGAGGAAAGGACGTCTGCTTTTTAACACCGTTCCCTGTCATGTTTTCTCTTCATCTCTAAACATTATGCAGTTGTCTGGCGATCTGCCAGCTCAAACAGATATTCACTTCAAAATACGAGAATCTCTTGTGGAATGCCAGTGCGGCAGCCAAAGCATGTGTGGATACATCCCGAAGTGTCTGAGCCGCTGTTTTTATGTATGTGCGTCAGAGCTCTGCATGTGTGAGCGTGTGTGCGTGTGAATGAATATATGAATAACATCCCCAGTGTGTGTGTGAATACACTTACCGTATGTCCTCAAGGTCAATCTGAGACCAGAGTGGGTCCTCCATAACCACACACACATACACTGAGATATACAGTATAGAGCAATAGCTTTTGGGACACATTTGAGTCTCCTCTCTCATACTAACCATCTTGAAAACCTTGAGGGCCTTTCTTGTTAATGCTGTCCATTACTTTTTCTCTGCAGTGGTGGATGGAATTTCTGTCAGCCTCACACTCTCCCGTGTGGAGCATTTTGGGCTAAGTAGTCCAAATAGCATGGCTCTAAAAGCCTTGAGAACAGCTTTTACAGCTTGCCTTTTACCTTTAGAAGCCTCTCCTCTCCTGGCCACTTTAGTCTCTATTTCCTCCCCACTTTCCGCCTTTTATCCATCTTAGAAGCCCTCTCTCCCATCATGCATTGCAGCGTTATCAAAGTCGACCACCCGCGGTTTGTTAATCACGCCGATGGAGGTGTGAAATGGAGTGTTCACACTTGGCAAAGTGGTGTGCTAGCTGCTGCAGCTTTTTTCGTTTAGTTACGGTCAGCCATTTTAGATGGTGCAGGTGACTGTTGCGTGTCTCAGAGGACCAAATGATCTTGCATGGTATAATTAGAATCCATTAGCTTATCTGTTTGGATGTTATCTCAGACAACTTGAAAATCGGAAAACAAACTTTCCCACAAATTCATTTGTAATATTTTAGTTGGAGCAACGGGCGGCAGTCTCTGGCATGCAGCAGCCATGATTTAGCTGTTCTCCGTGAACAACAGTGCTTCTGGCCATGAAAAAAAGAAGACGAGAGAGAGTTGCTTCTAATTCTAAATGAAGAAGAAGAAGAAGAAGAAACAGGCACCATTGCAGTGCCGTTACAGTTATCTTAAAGCATTGTCATTGTATTGTCCCCTGAGTCCTGTTGTCTTTGCTTCTATTTCCCAACATGTAATCACAACTACAAGCCTCAGCTCCAAAGTTGTGCCTGCAGTGATTGGAATGAGAGGGGTAAACACGCTGTCAATAGGACTAATTTAACACACGCCATGATGACTGAGCTTCAGAAAGAACTGCCAATTGCGCCCAGTTAGGAAAATAACAAGACGGTCAATTTGTTTTAACCCCCAGCTGGCACTGCTGTTTACAGCCAGGAGGCCAACAGCATGCTTTAACTTATTGTTTACTCAGGTCATCAGTCTAAATGCTAATTAGAATTGTCTCCCCATTGGCTTTAGTTTGTGTCCGTGTGTGTGTTCATGTTGGGAGAAACAAGAAAGGGGCTGCAAAAATCTCCTTGTTGCACCCTCTGAATGACAGAAGCTCTTAATTGTACACATTTGGACATTAAAATAAATTGCCCTCTTCTTGGATAGTGGTAAAGCGACCACAGCTGCAGCTGGCCAGGAGTGATAACACTTCATTTACCACGAGGGAAGTAATAGAGGCACCTACAGTGAAGTCACTCTACAAACCTTTTTCAGCGTGAATTAAAGTACCCACCTTTTTAAAATCTTTGTTAGCACTGTGTTTGTCAACGTCAAACTGATGTAGGCTACAGAAAGTTAGAAGAAGTGTTAAAATGCGCAGTGCACAAACACAGTTCTGAAAATGTAATTGTTTGCATATAGTATGTTGGCTATTTAGACCACTCGACTGCAGTTTCTATCCAGCATTATATGAGGATTATATGAAGCTCTCATCTGAGTCCAACCTCTTTTCTCACTCTGCCCCCCGAGCCAGAAGGTTATAAAGTCCAGTCCGAAAGGATTTTTAATTAGAAGCTATGATCACATCATCATATTATCCTCTCTTTAAAGTTACTGGTCCCTTTACCCTCAGCTGTCTGGTACTGGCAAACAGCCATTAGGATTTAAATAGGTGGTATGTGCCGGGTTGTGGATCAGAGGCAAACACAACCCACATGACAACTGGGGGGATTCACAATGCACAGATACGTGATTTCTGTGTGCTTTGTTTATATTATCATCAGACTGTGTGTGCAGTAAGTACCAAATGTCACATTTTATGATCCAGAAGCATGTTTCTTTCACAGGGGGTGGGGGATGGTAAGTTATGGATGTATGCAGGGCTTTAGCCATGATTTAACCACCCTACCAACACCATCACCGCTCTCAGACCCCAAACTTCTGTTAAGTTCAATTAAGTAATTTAAGTCATTCAGTCGTTCAAATATATGTTTGGTGATTTTCATTGTTTATCTGACCATTGTGTTTTGTTGACATTGGCGGGCTTACTCTTTGTTTGGGGTTCAACAGGATCCACTGCTGTGTGTGTATGGAGTGAATATAGTCTCATTAAGATTTGTAACTGAAAAACCAAGATTTGTAACTGAAAAACCAGATTTGTAACCG
>LKNJ01007507.1:0-12235 GCA_002120245.1 Maccullochella peelii | reverse complement strand
TGAACCGTGGGCCTTGGCTTAGGGCTATGCTTCTTTCGGACAGTCACCCAGCCTCCCTGGGAGACGGCTAGCACAGGGATGCCAACTCTCACACTTCTGGCGTGTCACACACGCTTTCACGTTCTGTCTCACGCGCTCACGCTGCCCAAACTATTCTCACGCCAAAACACCGCGACAGCAACAGAGACGAACAGGTGAACGGACGTACAGTTGGTTATGTTCTTCTTTTATTACATTGTGTTTTCAGCCCACATTACATGTTTACATTTTGTGAAATAAAATTGAATGTGTGGTAATTTAGTTTACGTGTGGACTTTAAAACAAATTACTAAGGAGAAATCTGGACCCTGAGGCTGGACCAGTTGGGAACCACTGGTCTAGCACAAGATGGTATCCTGAAGAGTGGTTCTGAAATCTAGTCTGACATGACTGAATGATATTGTAGTAATTTAAAATAAATCCATAAGGCACTGTTATCTAAGTTGGGGAGAAATTGAACATCCTTAGTGGAAGTTAACAGTCATGATACCAGTTAGCTTTAAAAGTTCTGTTACTGTGCACTGTTCTATTGGAATGAACTGCAACACAAACTGAAGTTAGAGACACACATTCCTTTAAACTTTAGTTGTACTGATATTTTCAATACATTTCTAAATACTTTAGTTAGTATATGTGTGTGTTTTATGACTGCCATGTGTGAAAGAATTGTCTTGTTGTGGTTTTGTATATACTGTATGTCATGTCCTCAGGTCTCATAAAATGTTTCTTGATCTCAATGAGACTTCCTAAAAGAAATACAGCTTAACTAATTTAGTAAGTAACCACAATGAAAAATAGCCAAAATAAAGTGAAGTTTTTGTTAAATGCTCACTCTTCTCTCTTTTTGCACTCTCTTTTCTCTCCCTCTTCTTTTTCTTTCTCTCACTTGTTTTCTAACGAGGTAGTGATGCTTGGGCCTGAACTAAGACACATCATTTGTGAACAGGCATGTGTACACCTTGCAATGTGTGACTATGTGTTATTAAAGGTGGGGTAGGCAGCATTTTTTGGCATCATTGGGCAAAAATGCCATTATAACCACTACTGCCCCTCCTCTTGGCTCTGTTTTCAGGCTTCAGAAAATCTATTCCGTGACGGGAGACTTTGACCAATCACCAGTTATTTCAGAGAGAGGCGTTTCTATTGGCTGTTCTACAAATGCAGATGCGTGTGCACGTCCCTTCAGACAGTGAAAGCCTGATTCAATGCCTCCTTTGCCTACAGCGGCGTATGGCACAAAACAACACGTCCCGGCTCCACACGGAGCTTCGGGCTCATTATGTTCGATGCCATGGGGCTCATATCAATGTGCCAAAGAGGCATGATGACAAACAGTGGGGAATAACTTTTGAGGGGGGGCAGTGGTGTGTGTGTGGTGTGCTAGCCTCTCATCCTGCTTTTAGACATCGTTGCAGCTGCCTCTGAAGCCCGGAGTGCTCTGCAAAGCGCTGGAGGGGCGTCTTTGAGAAGACAAGTCGTGGCAACAGGGACCGGGGTCTCGGTGAGGCTCACGCCGTGGAGAGCGAGCCCTACGAGGCATGAGGTTTTGCAGGACAACTGACTCCTTCTGCTGCCGCTCGAAGTTGTAGGTTAATTGTTAATTGCGGAGTGATACGAGGCAGCAGAGAGAGGCGGAAGGTTTTGCATAGGTTGCACAGGTTTTGCCTACCCCAGCTTTAACTGCCCTTAACAGCCCTGTGTGTGTGCATGTTTGTATTTCTGGACATTGTAAAAAATGGCGTGGAAAAAAATGTATTCCCTGAAAGGGATTAATAAAGTTCTTCTTCTTCCTCTTCTTCTTCTTCTTTCATTGTGTGTGTACTATACATTACATTCACATGCAGTACATTGTGTTCATGAAATCCACGAAATCCATTGTCCCTCTATTTCCAACTCTCTCTCTGTCTCTCTCTCTCTCTCTGCCTGTTTCCCCCTCTCTTTCTCTGTAGGTGATGCTGAACAGTCCCAGACTGATTGAGGAGGAGAAAGCCAAAATGGCCACGAAGGAGAAAGCTTTGAAAGAGAAAGAAGAAAAGAAGCCTTCAAATAAAACTAACAACACAGTGAATGGGACCGGTGGAACACCCATACATGTCAACACTCTGCAGGTAAACACGACTCGGCCAAATGGTCCAGCATTATATTTCTGTCACTAACATTATTTGTAATAATGTAATAATTATAAGCATCCTTGAAGATGAGATTATTATTATTATCATCAGAGTAAGTTATATGTGATTTAAAAAAACCTTATTTTGATTCTCCACAGCTTGTATTTTGTTTTGAGTTGCGATGAACAAGAGAACAAGAGTAAGAGTGGCATTGAAGTAGGGCCCCAGCAAGAATTGTTAATGAGGCACTCTTTAGCAGGGTCTCTTTCCTTCGTTCTAAGCTTGTTTTTAGTTTAGAAAAGCTTAAGTTTTCCCTTAATGATGGGAAAATGTATTATGAGAGCCAAATTGCAATGATGTGCAGCTACTGAAGCTTTACCTTTATGTGTCATTAGGAATACAGAATCGTCCTCATACACAAAGACATCACATAAGCAGGCAGATTTTCTACCATTATTGTGTAATAAAAAGAATTTTGGCCCCAGCATGCTTCCCTGGGGGACCCTGTAAGTTATGGACTATTAAGCTGTAAGGCAAGACTGAACCCATTTGACAACTCTTTCTTTATACAACAAAACGTCATGAGCGACAATATCAAATGCCTTTATTCAGTCTCTGTCTTTTACCAGGTGGTAGAAACTCGCTGTAAGAAAGTTTGCACCTCCAAGTCGGACCTTCGCTCCAACGATTTCAGCATCGTGGGATCTTTACCTCGAGACTTTGAACTTTCCAACTTTGACTGTTACGGTAAACCAGTTGAGGTGTCAGGAGCCCTCAAGTCCCAGAACAAAACCAACAAGAAACCCCCACCACCCAAACCTGTCATACCCGCTGCTGCCAAATGCATCGACCTCTATGCGAGGGCCCTCTTCCCCTTTTCCTTCCTCTTCTTCAATGTTGTCTACTGGTCTGTCTATCTGTGAGAGAGGGAGGAGGAGAGTAGTGGTTTGTATCCACTACAAACGACACTACTGTAGTTTGTCACCATACTGATATTGAAACTACATTGAACTGACAAATGACATAGCAAATAAATATACTGAACTATATAATTGTAAAATCTAGATTTCAGGGGCATGTGTGCAGAGGCTGCTGTGGTTCCTGGGAATAACTGTAACAACTGCAAAACCTTTGGGCTGTTGGCTTGAGTCCCCTTTTAGCCCAGGCATTAAGTAGGCACTGCATGTGTGTCTCTGTCTTATACAGGACATTGTGCTTATGTAAACCTTGCTGTGGTCAACCAATACCCCTACGCTGTGCATTAGAAATCAGTGCTTTTTACTGGGGGTAAGATTACTGTTAACACTTGTTAAAGGTATAAAACTGCAAAATGGCCAATACTAACTAAACAAGACATTAGAAAATAAATATAAGAATATACACAGAATGAATGAATAAATATATTGTAAAATAATTCATTAAATGATTACAAACATATAACCTCTATGTTATTTCTTCATTCTTATTTTTACAATAAGTTTAATCTCTCGAGATATTTCTCATGTTATAATGACATTTTCTCATTATTATGAATAAGAATATGAACTTTCCTAACAAGTTTAAGGAATATAGTATGTTGCTATAACAAAAAACGTTTCTGGTTAAAACAAAAAAAAAAATTGGCATGTTGTAATAATGATAGCATGAAAAATATAATGTGGAAAGGATAATAAAATATAAAATGTGTGTAATGGTGGTAGCAATATACTGCTGTATGAAATACAATATTTAAATATTTTTGTTTTGACTTTTTCTTAATTCATAGTGACACTTTCCCAGTAAAACTTTGATTTCATGATACCACTTTTTTTTTATGACAATGTTGTCAAAACCCTTTTAACCCTTGCCCTTTAGCCAATCACATGCCCCCCTAACTCTGACTTAGCCACATAGCTGCTGTAAATGCTAGTTTACATTAAATGCTCTGGTTTTGATGTTAAGTGAAAAGTGGAAGGTAAAAAGCCAAGCTATAGAAATAGTTATGGAGTTATCTGGCTTTCATATCCTCTCCTAGCTGCTTCACAGCGTGAACTTAATCAGCCAAGAAGGTTGATCACATTTGCAGTGAAGGACTAGCTTTGTTACTGAGAAAGAGCCTGTCTCCACCTGCTATTCACATCTGTATCTGGGTGTATAATTTGGATAATGACATCTGATCATAGGCCTTTGCATTTACACCTGGTATTAAAGAGGTACTGCACACTTAAACATGTTATTTAAGCTGTAAACTAAATGATATGACTGTGCTGTGATGAAACACATCAGTGCTGCTGTTAATATTGACTTTCTTACCAAATGTATAAAAATCAGCATTTCATGGGTTGAAAATGGCTCAACACGCCATCTACTGTTTTAAATCAGCCCTGCACCTGTGAGGCCGATGCTGACATAATGTCAACCGGTTGGGACCTGTCTACATCATGAAATGTATATTACAAAGAGACTCTAATCAGTGTCAGTCAGTCTCCCCCGTGTCTCCTGGCCCACACACTACAGCCACGCCCCCTGTTGCAGTTTTAAATTTAAATTTGCTGGGAGAGAGGGTTCTAGCTGAATCTGAGGATGGAGTTACACTTTAATAAGTGTTCTCGATCCCAAAAAGTAAATTAGGTAAGCAGAGCTGGTGGATGTGTCAGCAAACATGGTGTGTCCTAGGTGATGCTGCTGTATGGGCTCTACCTATTATTCCTTGAGGACGATGACTTGAGATACTTGAATGTTCAGATGTCATTTACGCCTGGTTGAGATCTGATCACAATGCAAGCCAGACCATCTCGATTATTATGCGTTCTGCGTGCATTTACACCTGCAGTACATGTGTGTTCCTGATCAAGGTAAAATAATAAGGGCCTTAAAATTGCGTTGTTTCTAAGGTGCCATTTCAGGGCCTCGACCACACAAAGAGTAAATTCCTTGCTTGCTTCTAGACAGTGGCTCTACAGTTAAGGATTCAGTATGCTTCAAACAAACTAGTTTGTACTACATGTCGCCCAACCATGTCTAAATGCAAAAGTGTCTATGTTCTGAATGGAAGGCAATGCAATAAATCATACCAATACCGAAGCATGCCTTCTCTCCTCAAAGGCATTCATGATGTTGCACTCATTTGTTCACACAAAAACTAAAAGAAGTAGTTGTAAAGACTAAAACAAGAGAGCTTCAGAGAGAAGTTCAAATCCTGCCTACTTTCACACCTCCACAAACCTGGCTAATTGCTGTGTAAGGCCATATTCAGACCAGATCAGGCGCTGCACCGATTAGCGCAGGGTTGTGTGGCGGTGTGGGAGTGTCACTACATGGTCATGCTGACTGTAGCAATCCCAGCTTGAAGACCGATACAAGCCAAGTGACTGTGCGGCGATTAACGTCTTTGTACTCCCTCGTGGCAGGGTTGAACAGCTGATGTACAGTCATCATGGCGGCGATCGAGCAGTCTCTCTTCCATCTTCACAGCTGCTCGGTAAACAGCTGAATGCTACAATGCTACATGGTAGACAAAGTCTGATCGCCGGTGTGATTGGCCAGCGTGACGTCGGTTGCATTTCTCCAAAAGTTGATTCTGTTTTAACTTTACGTCGCAGGCCGTTTTTTTGGCATCCCCTGTGGTCCTCACCGCCACGCAGCCTAAATACATTACCCTTGTTCAAATGAATGGGTGGACTGCTGTTTTTGCTGCAGTGCCTGATTTGGTGTGAATACAGCCCGTGATCGTTGGTCTTGGAAAGTTTGTGTTTGGTCCACACCAGAGTTTGGTTGGCAGCTTTTACACCAGCCTAAATGAACCGAACCCAACAGGTTTTTATCTGACCATTTTACTTCAGATTACCATGAAAAAAAATATGATAACATACTTACCATGTTAGTAATCGATATGATGGAATCTCTCTGGCTCTTGCACCAAGTAATCTATGTTCTTGGATTAATGCTTGCATGCTGTTCTCTAGTGATAATTCATAAAGTTTTACATATATGTATTAATGTTTTTTATGCACAGATTCATGCTAATCCATACCTCTTACCATAAAGTGCTACAGAGCTTAGTCAGCTCAGTACATAACTACTAAAGGCTATGGCCTCATTAGAATGTTCCAACATATAGAGATCATTGGATCTCTATACGTTGGAACGCTAGCTAACTGCTCTGGTCTTATATTACACTGTTAAGCACTAGTTAAGCTTTGCAGCCAGCTGCTACACTGTATATGCTATGCTCTTTCTTGCAATATACTGCTATGTTATGAAAAGACAGCCTTCAGGTGGGCTAACCCAGAACCACTAAGCACTTGAAATTAATTATTTTCAGGAAAGTTCAATAAAAGTCTTTTTCCTCAGAAAGAGATGTGTGATCTTTTACTTTTTGAATATTCAAACAGGAAAGAGGACAAAAGATGGCAGAACAGAAGTGAACTCTTATCTTTATTTACTTTGAGTGCTTGACTGTGTTGGATAAAATCAATTCATGCTGTCACATACTTAGAGCCACTATGTGTAGAATTTTTATGTGATTACACTGTCTGTCAAATCCTTCTGATGGTGTAAGGGTTTTTTTGGAAACAAAAAAGACACGATCCTGGTAAAACTGGTGTAGTCTATGCGCTCTACTTTCCTGAAACAGGACGCAAACGCAAGTCTAAACTCCTGGAGCACGCAGATGTGGGTGTGACCAGCACATTTTTGCAATTATGGTGACCACAGGCGTTGGCGCACAGCTAGACACAACGTGGAGGAGAGGCTGAATACATTATTAGTAGGAGGAATACAGAATCCTGATACAGAGGCTGAGGTCTCTGAGAGAGAGAGAAAAAAAAAGTTCACCTCCGTGAAGCACCTGAAGATACAAAATACAAATTCACAACATCCCAAATAGCATACAGGTGCTGCCGACTACATTGTGCTAACAATTGATAAAGGGTAATTAATACATTTAAACTCTGCAGTTCTACTCCTCCTACGCATATTTGAAAAGCCTAATTTATGTCTTTAAATGCAAACAATCAGTCCTTATTTATCCAATGAAAAAAAACCCCATTCCTTTCTAAACAAACAAATACAATATGGGGTTTGGAGACTTGCTAGTAAGTGTTTAGAAAAGCGGCCAGTCCAGGGTGTACCCCGCCTCCCGACCAATGCAGTCTGCAAGTTCAGAACACATTCCCTGATAAAGATGTCATCTATGCTCCACAGGATACAAGCAGCAAGTGCAGGTGCGTCTCATGGTGAGTTGCATCAGTGGCCAGTTGCAAGTCAGTCCTCTTATTGTTTCTAAATGTAGCACTTGAAGCAGTTCAGCATATTTGATGAAGTTGATGTACTTGCATGATTCTTGCCATTTCTTGCCACATGATTGAATGTACTTACTGTACTTAAGTCGCTTTGGATAAAAGCATCAGCTAAATAAATGTAATGGCTATGTGTGTATTTATATGTATACGTTCTGACCCTCTGCACAACATACTTACATGCACCTTTAAAAGAACCATATCTACTACGGCGTCTATGAAGGTCGTGATGCACGCATCCCTGTCCTTCTGTTTCTCGTTGATATTAAAGCAAGAAAATACATTTCTGTGCATGTGTCAAAGTCACCACATGTTTAACATATGGAATGCAGGGTTTTGTCACCACACAGGAAAGAAGTTGCTGCTGATAAAAAAAATGTTTGCCATCTGTTGGAAGTGGAGGTCACATGACTGCTGTGCTGCTTCATCAGTCGTTAAAAACGCCCTTGTTGACTCCCCCTCGGCACTTGTCCTTGGAGGAATCCCCACTGCCATCATAAGTGTTGTGGAGGTGGCAGTAATGTACGTATAACTCTTATTCTTTTCTTATTTATTTATTTATTTATTTACATGGGACAATGCACATTAATCCACATTTCAGTTTACACATCAGTGTAAATGTGCCGGAGTTAGCTAAATGAAAATTACAGATGAAAATCTCATTGATAGCTTGATATTTTACTGCAAAATGTCATAGAACTGATTGCAGTTAATACTTTATTTTCCAACATTATATGTAAACACATGAAAAATTGGTGTTTTGCAAGATATCACAAAGTTGTAGCAATAACAGTTATTCAATTCAGTTCAATTCAGTTTTATTTATATAGCGCCATATCATAACAAAGTTATCTCAGGGCACTTTGTCATAAAGAGCAGGTCTAGACCGACTCCTTATGTGTACAGAGACCCAACAATTCCCACCAAGAGCAAGCACAAGCAACAGTGGCAAGGAAAAACTCCCTTTTAACAGGCAGAAACCTCCAGCAGAACCAGGCTCTGGGTGGGCGGTCATCTGCCTCGACCGGTTGGGTTGAGTTTATGATACCCTAATTATGATACAGATCACAAACAGAAATTTCTCAATCAGAAACTGATTGCAGCGAATTGCCTTTGCCTCATTGAAATGAGTCTGCAGGTGTGTCTGATGATTTGTAAAAAGCAGTATAAGCGATCAGAGTACTGATAGTGTGATAAGATTGTCCTCCATCTCATGGTGTTTTTGTCTTGCTGTGTACTAATCCTAGTGCATCAAACGAGCAGGCAGCCTGTAGTTCCTGGCAGCCACAAAGACAGCCTACCTCAAGCATTGAGGGGCCCCAAAGGCTGTTTGTGTGGCTATTACTTTGTGGTCATTTGATTTATTGCAAATTTGTATGGAAATATGCACAACTAAAGACACAAACACATCAGGGTTGGCTTATATTACGTATCCTGCATGGCTATTCCCCCTTATACAATTTAGTCACTGATCCGCTCATAAAATGTGTTATGGGAAGAATGCTGATAATATGAACACACAAGATGGTAGGAAATCTTCACAACTTTAAAGCTGGGAAAAAGACGACAGGCAGGTGTAAAGTAACAAACCTATGATTTGCTGATTAATTAATGTCAATATACAAACCATGTAAAATCAAAGATGGTGCAGAATTTCTTCCTCACAAGCCAACTGGAGTGATGCTCAGCAGTGGAGAACTCAGTGCAGCCACTGGTGGCAGGAAGATGTGCTATTACATTACTACATTTGGAGCTGAATGAGCGCTCTGTGATAAGGACTGTCAAACAGCAGGAAGGTTATGCACACCTCACTGACGATACGAAAAAAATCCTCAGTGAATGTAGTTCAATCAGGAGAGACTTAATTTTAAGTGATACATCATGTACTACTTCAATTCATAAGTTCCGATGTACCTTTGGAAAAACCACAGGGTGGGAAATTGAAGGGGCATCAAGTGACCTCGGCCAGTGGTTACCTGCCAACAAACAAGATAGGTTAATACACATTATAAAAAGTGGCATATCAAGTGTTTCATTATACCATACGGTTCCCGAGTAAAGAAGTAGACTAGGCTTCCATTTTTAGTAAATGTTTAACCAAATATCCTCCCCTCTGGCTGGGTATAACCCTCTCCATACCCATGAACCATAAGAGAGGCAGCTGATCCATAGTTATTTGTAAGGTCTGCATATAGCCTAATCAATGTTTCCATTTCTAATAGCTGCCATATAATTAGCCTGACAAGAATAGAAGCATTTCCATTAAGATGGATTTAAGAATATAATACATTATGAAAATGAATCCATTCAGCTTTACATGGTACCTGTATTTTAATGTCATAGGTGGTGTGTGTACATGCGTATGTGCGCCACAGTAAAGACCAAACAGAGACCTAACTGGCAGCCTATTCAGATATGCCTGTTGTGTTATATCAGGTCAAATTCATTGTTATATAAAAGTGACACAGAATGGTACGTGCTCCTACAGTATGCATCTGTTGGTTGCGTTCAGCCTCGTCTTGGTCTCATAAATGCTGCTATAAGTTCAGCTGTCGGCTGCTGTCGGCTGGCTCTCGTGCCTCATCGGTATTCCTAGGCAATCCTCGGCGCGCGCCCGCAGTCCAGCAGCAGCAGCAGCAGCAGCGGCGGCGGCGGCGGCGGCACGCGCATCTCACGAGAGAGGACAGGGCATCTGCAGAGCTCGAGACGCTTCTGAGCGAGCCCCGGAATGACGCCATGAGCTCGCATCTTGTGTGATGGAGGTGATCGTTTGGTAGGGACCCGCTACCGTAGGCTGCTGTGGCGTCGCGTGAGGAGCCTGAACACGACCATGAAGCTGCTGTTTGTGGTGACACTTTTCTGGCGCGAGGCGTTGTGCGGATCTCCGAGCGTCCAGATCGGTAGGCTTTTTCATTTATGTCATCGCCCGTTCTCATGATGCCCATCTCGTTCATCGGTCTGTCTAAAGTGTTCTCCCGGGAAGCTTTTCTCCAGTCTCCCATTCATCGTTCCCCGTGTCTTCTTCCTGCTGATGGGGGCCTCTCTCATCTCTGTCCCACCTCACTGCACCGCTCTCAGTAACGAGAGAGCGAGAGGCCTCCTGACTGTACCGCGGCTGCTGCAGTGCTCTCATTATGTCAACATTTTCGTCTTTTACATTTGTGTATGTGCTTGTATGCGCGTGCGTCTTACTAGCAGTGCAGTGTGTGGCGTGTGCGCGCGCGCGCGCGCGCGCGCGGGGGGTGCACGTGTGTTTGGTGTTAACTGTCACACAGCTAAAGGCAGGTAGGCTAAATCCAAGATTATTCAAATTCAGCACTCAAAACGTATTTCCTGAGCTCCATTCCTTGTTGGACCGCAAATGTATACAGGCCTATAAGGACAGCTGAGAGGATGTGTTGGATTTTCAGCCACATGCCATTACATTGAAATATAGGCAATAATCAGACATGCAATTACTATTGTGTTACTATGTTTTTCTGTTGTTACAATTGATTTTAATTTGTCAACAATTTCTCATGCAAAGACCCACACCAGCAATAGCTGTGGTTACATGGACAATATTTCTTCAACCCGATTGAAATCATTCATTCCAACTGTTTCCATGGACGCTAAATAAAGGGATCCGATAAGATGTGCGTTTGCTTGCCCTAAAGCATTTAATCAGAATAGAACTCTTTTGACATGCGCAAGACCGTTCCGCCGCTGTGAAGCCTCTAATCTGCCCAGAAATGTAACAATCCTTAAATCTTTTAAGGTCTCCAACAAAAAAGTTGTATCAGCAACAGACCAGTTTTGTTTTGCCGCCATGTTTCTGTCCCTGCCAGAAAACTTGTTTATTTCAACCAGACAGAAACAATCAGATTAAGTGTTTACATTGTTATTAGGCGCTAATATATTCAGATTATCAAAGGTTTACACTACCCCTCTCAACCCGATTGAACATTTCTTCAGATCGGGCCCAGTTGAGGTTGTTACATGAAGCATTTTTATTCTTTTTATTCTGATTGGGCTATTATTCCCATTATTAGTGGAATATTAGGGTCCATGTAAACGCAGCCAATGAATTGATCCTTGAACTGATCAAGTATTGTGTGTGTGTGTGTGTGTGTGTATCCAAAGCCTGATATTATTCCTCTGTGCCATGGATCTCGATGGAGTTGTTGAAACATTTCACTGAAAACCACAAATGTCATCCTCATGATGGCACTAGAGGAAAAGTAAGGAGATCACTGAAGTCCTTAAGATAAATTGTGTGGGCACCGTGAATATTTGTTCCAAATGTGCCAGTCTATCTAGTAGATGTTAGACGCTAGTAGAAATTTCACTGGAAAACGGACAAAATCGACCTGGTGGTGGCACTAAAGGAATGGTCAGGGGATCATCAAAGTCATCTGGACACATCATGTGGGACCATGCATGTCTGTAAGACATTTTGTGCCAATCCATCAAGTAGATATTGAGAAACAAAAATAAGTGAAAACTTTGACCGGCTGGTGTCATTCCAAATTCAGTAGGATTCATCACTAACAAAAGATAGCATTACAATATGTATCTCTATTGTCTTTGAAGACCAATATCTTTATTGCATGTGTTGTGCTACCTTACTGTCACAGAAATGAATGAGAAATGCTGCAATATGCTTCAATAGGCTTTATTTATTTATTTTGACATTTTTGCATAGAGTAATTCCAAGTGCACAAAATGAAACTAAAGTAATTCCACTAATGCGAAACAAAACTATACATCCTCTCTATACATACAACCAGGGCCGTTTCTTGCTATATGCGGACTATGCGGTTGCAT
>LKNJ01007506.1:0-12978 GCA_002120245.1 Maccullochella peelii | reverse complement strand
AAATATATTTACTGAGAAAAATGTTGATGTGTTCAATACTTATTTTACCCGCTGTATAAGGGCATTACATAAGGGGGCACAGTAAGGGAAACAAACCCTTAACTACAAACCATTGGTTCAAGTATGTGACCTGCTGAAGCGTCCTTGAGCAAGGTGCTGAATCCTAACAAGTTCTGCAGGTGCCGCTCTGTCCCTGCTCCTTGGCTCTGACCTCCCTGTGGAAGGGATAAAAGTAAAAGTGAAATTCAGGGTGCACAATAAAAAGCATTAGGATGTTGACGGCAAAACTGATTTAAAAGTAGGTCACAATTAGCATTTAACAGCGTTACATTTACATGAAAAGTGAAAACAACCCAACTAAGATCACACTAGAAATGCCCTTTAAATTGCAAGACCTAAGATGAACTTGGACCTAAGAAAGATGGTCTGCACTGGTTAAATGACTATGTTAATTATTAGTTGAAGGTTTGTTTGGACAAAGTAGAAGTGTTAGTTTGAATTGAAGGAAAAGAAGGCAGTCTATTGTTAAAAGCTTCCATGTTGATTCAATGTGCACAATAATTTCGGAATTTTAAGTCATGAAACTCCTGTTGAACGTACAAATAATATAAATTTATGTCATTTTATGTCAAAGCTAATGTTGTACAGTGTGGATTGGTGTTTATGGCAAGATCAGCATTTCAACTCGATGCAGCGCATCTCACTGCAGATACCACACAATTCCTTTGAAATGAATATACACTTCTCATGTTGTCTTTACAGTCCGAAAACATCAGACTTTGTCTTTCACAATCAGTATTTTTGCACAAATGAATTAAAAGCACCAAATTGATTCAATGTCGGAGTCTCAGTTCTGTGGAGCTACTGTGGCAGTTTGTAAGTTGCACTACTGGGAATAGTTCAGTTGAAGTTCAGCCTAGCCAGACAAGTTTTTGAGTCGACACGCACAACTGTACAGGGTGTCACTGTTTTGAATTTGTCTTTTACTCTTTGTTTGTGTTAATTTCAATAAATGTTTGATGATTTGTATTTATTGTAAGGCAAAAGTGCATAATTTAAAAAACTACAGTTTTGAAGGCTTTTCTTGTTTCACTAAGGTAAATAAATATGGCTTTTTTTCTTGCTATCATTTTGATAATTGTAAAAAGACTGTCATACTTGTCCCATGGAGATGGTAGCTGCGAGGTAGCGAACACAGTGTACATATGCAGAGTCTTCCAATGTTTCTACGTGTTTTGCAAATGGGACTTATCTATTAAAAGACTTTTCTTTATATGGAAAATCTGGGCGATGTGTTGTTCTTTTGCCATTAGGCTCATAATGAAAAAGGCAACAAACTACTGCCAGCTTGGTGGGTGAGTAACATATCAACATGTCACGTGTGATATGTGATATGTCACTATCACAAAAAAACATATCCACAGTAATCAGATTACAAAAAATGTGTTACTTAGAATATGAATATCACACAGCTGTAAATGACAAGCATTTCTATGAATCATTTAAAAGTTGCAATAAATGAGTGAAAGCAAACAGCAATATGTAGTGTGTGGCTTTGTGAAAGAAACACAGCAGGAACCACCTGACTAAAGCAGATGCTGCAGTCCTCTTCAAAAGCTTAGTACAATGTTCAAAGGACTTTGTCATAGCATTAATACATTAGATACACCAGAGTCAATATTAACAATGTCACATGAATATCATAGAGCGCAAATCAAATAATTTAATGTAATGTACATCATGCTCACTCTACTAATCTAATAGTTTCCTGCTCTCATAAATGTTTTCCAAAATGAGAAATGGCCAAATTCTATTGTTCACGTAACGCCTTTGTCTCTTTAGTAGCTTTTGAATTTTTCACGTATACCAAATGTAGTCTCATCCTTCAGATTTGTGTCTCTATTAATAATAAATACTCAGCAGAACGGGATACAGAGTATCTCTAGCCACATTGCCTGTATGATTAATGTGCTGTAAAGTTGGCACGACAGCCCCTTCACACGATCTGGGAAACTTAACACCAGTCTCTCACCGCTGTCTGGGACGAGGGCTAGAGCCAGGGGAATGTTGGCATCCACGGAGAGGTAGAGGGCAAGAAAAGAGGCAGGAGGGACAAGAAGAGAAAGAGATCCTGGTCCTCAGGATTCCCAAAAGAACTGGACTTCTATCCTGCATTCACTTGGCACATCAGGTTTAGAATAGTCCCTGAACAGTCACTGTCTTCTTTATGTTCCAGTGGAGCAATTTAAAAAATCACACAGTTTGGATTACAGTATGTATCATTTTTCTAACCCTTATCCAAAAATCAGTCATATAACAGTTGCATTGTGACAGAGAGAATCAGGTCTTTGATCAGTAAATGATCACCCATCCTTATCGTAGATTAGAGCGTCTCTGAGGCCAAATGTCATTTTACTACACAGTAATAAAAATGAGGTGTATGTAGATTAATTTACTAATGATCTTTGGCCTCTCATGGGCTGCACAAAGCCCGTAATTGTGACTAGGTCAGTTCATACAGTTTCAGTGTGAAACAAATGTTTTCCATTTCTAAACTCTAGCTGGCCATCAACAAGCCACCTAATTTGCTTATATCAAATGTAAATTATATCAAAAGAAACTTCCTGGGTCATGTGGTTGCAGACAATAGGACACAAAACATAGGTTTAGGATTAGAGAACAGTGTGTGACTAACAATAACAACACTGGAACATGGAAATAACATGGAAATGGAATTTACACCACAGGAATAACTACTGCAGGAATAATGCTCTGTTGTGCATGGTGGCTACATTCAAAACCGCAAGTTGTATGACACCCTGGGACTGAGAAAGATTGCTTTAATACAAAAGACACGGTAAAATTAAGAAAGTAAATTCCTGAGGGTCACACACATTCAACAATTGCTCTTTGATTTATCACAACTCAAGTTATTAGTGTAGAGAGAGGAGTATGACATGCAACAAAGGTCCGCAACTAGAATCGAATCAGGGACGTTACGTTCATGTGGCATGCGCGGCATGCATTCGTCTACCGGTGCACTCTTGGGCCACCATGTTCAGCTTCCTCATCAATTGTTTAATACAGCCATGTATCCTTAGTTGAGCCTGACCTCTGACCTCTTGCATGAATACTTCAGTACTTTTAATTTCACCAGTTTCCTGCTTCTTAGATGAGAAAATACTTCAAGCAAATGTCTCTCTGTACAGACTCTGTACAGCCATCACATCTTGATCTTAAATGACTGTTACCTGCAGTGGGTCCCTCACTGGTTTGAAGGAACAAGCCTCTCCCACTGATTCCACAGCTATCATCATCCCTCTCTCTAATCCCTCCCAGAAGCTTGTGTTTGTTTCACCACAGCCAGAGTGTAGCTTATGGGGAATTACATGATACACAAGGATCAGTTAGTGTGAGGATTTTACTTATTGGGATGATTGTGAGTGTGTATGTGCATGTGCGCAAGTGTGTGTGTTTGCATGCTTGTATATCGAGTAAGTACAAGTCACATTTTATGTTTGTTTGCGAACAGACTACCAAATTACAGGAAATCCTGTTATCATCGCCATATCTCTAACCATATTATATAAATAATATCCACTATGTCATTCAAAATATATGTTCAAGGACCAACATTCATATATAGTGAATTTTTATTGTTTTTTATTTTTAAGAATTAGGCTTTCTGATTATTTATTTATTTTATTGCTTATTTTAGCAGGGACAATAACCCAATACATATATTGTACTAGACATAGCTAATAGCTAATTTTCATCTGCAGTCCCTTGGCGGAGGCCACTAATGATGCACAGATTCATTTTATTATTATTCTCTTTAACACTATGTAGAGGTAAGCAATACAACAAACAAAACCTGTGAAAAAGATACCTGAAAATGGTAATGTCATGTAAATATAATGTGTTTGAAACTTTAACAATTGTAGATTTCCAACAATTGTTGATTTAATACAATAGCTGAAGGGTCACATGATCCTGCATCAGAAATTACATAAGTCACACATGTGCACATTATTAACAATGGAAGTCCAAGTTGGTCTACGTGTGTTGAATTGTATAGCAATATATCACTGTCAAAAGATAACTGGTATCCTCAAAGCTGTAGTATTTCTCCATTTTAAATTACACTTCCCATACAGTAAACCTTGTTAATTTCTCTGGTCAACTGTATTTTGCGGATTCACAATGCAACAAGTTATACAATGGCCATATGCGTGTCAGCACTGACGTTTTGTACATCCATGTAGACCCAGACAGTTGTACAGAGGAACTCTGTTCTCTTCCTCTTGGCTTAACACACGCACTAATTAAGATCCTACTTCCTCCTCCAGTTGCAGTCTTGAGATGAAACCCTGCATTCAGTTTTTTGGGGCCTTCACTTGAACAGGGACATAACACGCATTTCAACAGGGAGTTTCTAAGGATTTCCCTTTGCATGCAAAGTTTGCATAAAGTGCTATAGGGCTGGTTGTGACAGATTAGGCGTAACTGCCAGAACATTACTGAGATTCATTACTTGGCAGTTGGCAAGGAGTAGGAAAACGAGGCTGACTTTAAATGTTTAATATTCACCAGCATGCACGCAACCTTCCATCATGCCAGCTGTATGACACTTGTTCTGTACAGGGATGTGAAAGGGAGAAAATGACAAAGAAAGAGACAGAGACAGAGAGAGAGAGAGAGAGGTGGAGAGACAAAACCTAGAGGTGAGAAAAGAGAAGATAGCTTGGGAAAGGGGTAAAAACAATGAAAAGAGCACATCCAATCAAGAGAGAGGAGTGACCGCTTAGGGCAAATGTATCGTAAGCAAAGTGTTTGATGCTTTTTGACAGCTGTATCTGTGAGGGAGATATAGTGTGTTTGTGTGTGGGCGTGCATGTGTGTGCAAACCAAGACCTATAATCCTATACCATGCAAGGTTGCGTGACCGTTCATACCCCACTCTTTGCTGGTCTGCACACCATTTGCCCTAATTGGTCACACCCATTCTGTGTCTTTTTCACACACACACACACACACACACACACACACACACACACTAATGCACACACTCGTATTGGCAGATGCACCAATGCATACATAGACACAACAATGTCCGCATCTCCTCTCCCCATATCCCCCAGTGACAATGAGGAGAATCCTTGAGGGTATGCCACAGACACACATGTACATACAAATATGTATGCACATTATCATGCACACATACACACACCCTACTAAGCATATGGAAGACATGCACATAACCCCCACAACCTTGCCGCTTCTTGCTTCCTGACTACAATTAGCTAATGGACAGTAAACTCTACCTTGCCTTATTGCTTACTTTCTTTAGTGTCAATGCCTCTAAAACAGTGGTTTCCAACCTTTTTTGTCTGATGTATCCCCACAGCCCTGTCAGATGAACCAAAAAACCCCTTCAAACCATCCGTCATGTTCAAAATATTCATTTGAAATTACTATTTCAAATGTATCCATTACTTTTTGCAATCTATTTCAATCATTTATCCGCTACTTTTAGCTAACTTTCAACCATTTATCCACTATACAGTATATTTACCTAACTATTTGAACTGTTTATTCATTACTTTTAGCTAACAGTTTAGGCTCGTCTGCTATCTTTTCAAGCACTCTCAATCGTTACATCTTCAGGTGTTACAGCTGACTTCAATATGTGGATATTGAATATTATTATATTGATTAAAAATGTGGACAATAAGTATTATAAGAACTGACATTAATATTTTGTCAAATAAATTGAGATATTTGTTCAAGTACCCCCTGGAAAGTGCAGAGATACCTCCTGGGGTTCAAGTAGCCCTGGTTGGGAATGACTGCTCTAAAATATCATATGAAAGGAAGGAATTGAAGAAGAACCAACATTCATAGTAAAAAAAGAAATAATAATAATTAAAAATAAACTGCTGAATGTGATGGTATTCAGTGGGATGAAGTGTAAAAATGAAATGGTTTACATGTGCCCAGGGGCGACTAGCCAGTTGAAAGGTTACTGAGTGCGACCTGGTGATTCATAAACTAGATATGCAGGCCGCAGCTGACCGTGAGTCATACACACATGCACACAAACAAGCAAGCTCTTTCACTCACACAGATACACAAAGTGCTTTACAAAAATGTCCCAGGAAAGCCACTAATTCAACCCTAACTACTGTGTATCTCAAAATTTTTGCACAAACACATGCATCCACATGTTATTGTTATTTTGCACTCCCACAATCAATCCCGTGGAGAAGTGCCAGCAAACATGCTCAGAACCTACAGGATTTAAAGTGAATGCTCTAATAATTTCCATGTGAGATTAGTGGGAGAGTACAGTGAGATTAGGGAGCTACTGCCAGCACTGTTTGTATTGGGGTTGTGTTCATGCTCCAGTTGACTGATTAATCTATGAGGGTTACATGAGGATAGATGCTCAAGCTGTCTCTTCTGCTGGCAAATGCTTCCACCTACTGGTCACAGCAGCAAGAGTCAAGTCTTTTAAAATCACATTTCATGAAATGAACTTTGAAACTACGGCTAAAATCTACACAGAAAAATACTTAGTTGATCTGGACCATATATAATATCCTGCTCTGTAATCACAATCTAGTTTAAGTATTAATTTAAACTAGTTTAAATATAAAAACAGAAAAGTATAAAAGTATAAAAGTGGAAGTATAAAGACAGTATAAAAACAGAAAACAGTTTAATCCAAACTTAACCCTAACTCACAAGCATTCCTTTGCCCAATTGCCAACAATTTCTTCATATATTTGTTAGGTTTTTGACAAACTGTGAAGGGCAACAGTCAGACAAGCTATTTAAAGATTTTACTTATTGGACGTCCTGTATAATCATTTTGACAAACTAACATTCAACATCTTGGATAAAATGTTGTATCTTTCCAATTATAAATACAGCAAGATTTTGCCATGGGTGTTGGTACCTCAAGTCACACCAAGGAGCATCTTTTTGTATCAGTGAGTGTTGAATTTAACTGACACTTCTTCACAGTGATTGATCAATATAATGTGATTGATCTGTCAGAGCAATGATCATAATGAAAAAATATAGTATTTTTCTCCAAACTAAGAAGACATTCCCAATTCATACTCGTCAGGTCACAAACATGACATGATTTAGATTATTTCCCTGGACTTTGTAATCTCAAATCTGAACGATGTGTCCTGAAGTTTTGTGAGCACAGCATGAAAATGAGACACTCAAGAGGGCTGAATGATGCCTAGCTATACACAATCTGACTGTCTCTCTCTGGAATGAGAAAGTGCTTCCCATCCTCAAGATGTTGCTGACAATGCCAACCAAAAACCCTAAAGAGTGTGTTAAATAGTTTGGTCTAGAGCGGTTTAACATCATGGTTGTTAAAACTGTGGGGGGACTGTGCGTGATCTCTGATCCACAGCAGGTATTTTGCCCTTGACAGCAAATGGACAAATGGAAAACATCTGTGCAGCGTGGTCACAGGTGGAACAGACTATAGACTGTCTATGGTTTGAACCCAGAGAAAGCAGTGCAACGGCAGTTTTCTGCCCTATGTGAGTCACTGAGGATTGAAGTGTTTTGGCCTGCAGTGGAAAGCATTTAATCAATGGGTTTAACTCAGAATGGAAAACGGGGAGACTGAGATTTAACAAAATACACAATTTATTTTTTAACATGCATCCATAGTCCATCATCTTCAGTTAAAAAATGTCATTCAACTTTCAGTCTCTGTGGAGTTTGTGCTGGTTTGTAATGGGCTACGATCTGAATCAAGATGGAGGAGTTGATGATCAAGAAGAGCAATCCAGCAAGCCAGATCAACAGGAAGGTGTTGTGGCCTTCAAACTCCAGGAAGTAGGCTGGGCCCAACCAGATACCCTGATAGTGTGGAGAAAATACAATAGTTTAGAAGGTGCATATTTGATTCAAATTTAATTGTAACTCAAAATGTGATCGATTGAATTACCTGTCCAGCGAACCAGAGGAGCAGCAGCCCCACTCCCTGTTTTAGTGACAGACTCAGGTGAGGGATGATCAGAGGAAGAAGACACAGATACCACAGGAAGTACTATGAAAGGATAACAGGCAACATTGTAAAAAGCTTTGTGAAGGGTGTGCGCTAAAGCTAGATAAAATTAATATACACATGATATTTTACACTACATGAATGTTTCACATTGAGTGTGGCTGGAAGGTACGCTGGAGGACAAAACCCTTCTGATGGGTGGTTGGGAGCGAGTTCTAATACCTAACTAGCTGTCAGAATTTGGTTGAGAGTACTCAAATGAAAATCCCCCCTTTTCACAAGTAACACTAAGAGGCAACACTAATGACCCTGTGATATCAAACTGGAATTGTAAAATTGAATTAAAAAAACTACAAAAATACAGTATCTCTTCTTAATTGGATCCTATTCAACAAAACAAGCATCCTTTCTTTTTACAACTCGTCTCAATCCTGAAAGTAATTTGGATGATTGGCAGGTGAAAGAGAAAAAACAGAGGGGTGAAAGATGGGCCTAATATTCTCTTGAGCACAACTGTAGCTGATGATGCAGCCTGATCTGATCACTACTTAATCGCTGTGTGTCAGGGTTCGTACAGCTTTTTAAGAGTAAAATTAAAGCACTTTTCATGCACTTTCAAGGTACGTAAACCAAACATTTCCAGACTCTCAAAGCCTTTAATTGTTACTATAAATACCAGGAGACAACAAACAAATATGACGACGGGATCGTTTCATTTCAAATATTAAAATATTTTTGGTTTACATGAGTGACTGTGCAGATGAAGTACCAGATTATGTTGAAAACATAACAGTTAAAATAAAGCATTTTCCAAACTTTCAAGACTTTGTACAAAACCTGGTATGTTGATACTGGTTTACGTACCTGTGAAGTGCAGACTTTGTTGAAAGAGACAAAGATGGCGGTGTGCAGGAAACAGCAGAAGGCCAGGTCAGAGTGAAAGGCCCACGACGCCACCAACAGCAAGATGAGCTGCGGCAGGAATGCTGCCAGGCCGAGCCACTGGCTCCACCTGCTGTCTGCACCAACAAAAGACAAAATTTTGAGCAGGCTTAGAAAGCAGCTCCTAAAAATACCTCATAAACTTACTTCCAACTTTATAACTGATTTAATAAACAAGCACTTTATCGCTGCTGAGCAGAAGCAATGCACCTCTGCACATGAGCTAGAAATGATTGCTGCTCTTTGTTCTGTAGTTCTGTCTGCAGCGAGGTGTCACACTAGGAGGCTACAAATGGCTGGATGGGTGAATACCTGCGGTGAGGTAGAGCATATAGAAATATGGAGAGAAGTTGTGTCGGATGTCCCTTCTGGTCAGATGGTACAAGTAGGTCTCATGAAGGAACTCCCAACCGTACCTGACAACACAGGAGAGGAGTCACATGATTTGAGCATTTCCATTCAAAGTTATTCAAAGTTAGTATATTTCATCAGGTAAGGGATGATGTGGAGAGGCTGATACTTTATCCACTTGAACAGCAGAACCAGCATTTGTCTGCATTTGCACAAAACTAGCTGGGTAGGGTTACACTCTAACTGCAATATTTAATACTGGCTATGCAAGAGTCAAAAATCACAGGCAATGAAAACCTTTTCACTATGTGTGTGTAATATCTTTGTTTGCCTCACATGTAATAGAAGAGTGCTGTAAGCGTACAGAAGACTCCTCCGGCCACACCTGCAAACAGGAACAGCTCTCGGTTGAGGAAGCTTCCCATAAACCCAACAAGCTTCCTCCACCTCCACTTCCACCCCTTTTTGTCCTCCTCGGATCTGGTCTCTAGCGTGCGCAGGGTCAGAGCAATGGGCAGAGCATATGTAATGGGGTAGATCTTCATATGGACTGACAGACCATAGAGTATGGCTGCCACCATCAGATGCCGGGCTAGATGAAAAAAGGTAAAAAGTATTGGCAGACGAGCTGTATACATTACATTTTAAAATTAGCAATATATACATTATTTTACATAGCTAAAATGTCACAATAGACCATTACCCTCCATACAGAGTAACGTCCCCAGCACCAGGGCTGCCAGGATTGACTCAGCATTCCCTCGGCTGGATACTCCCATGGGCAGTGGGTTCAGGAGCCACAGAGAACAAACACGACGTGCAGTCTGAACATAAAAAACACAACTTTATCCGCACTCTCCATTCCCAAGAAGCTTCTAACCTCTGTTGCTCTACAGGACAAAATGAATTAAATATTTGCAACTATAATCGGAAATTATTAATACACTATATAATAAAGTATATCTGGTCAACATGTATCAGACTGCTAAAAAAAATATACCTCAGAGCCCAGACCTCTCAGGCGAAGGATTCTGTAGATGAGCAGTCCAGACAGCACATCACACACAATGAAGAGGAGCTTGCCGAATAAAATACTGAGATAGATGTTAGGGGTGAGCAGCCAGGCTAGGAGAGGGGTGTAGCGGTAGGTTGATCTGTTGTACGGGGACTCCCTCTGTTCAAAAATGTTCCCACATTGAAACGGTGTAGTTCAGTACAGAAGTATTAGCATAGTCTACATACGTTAAGTGTATCAAAAGTAAAAGTACTCATTATGCAGAATGGCCCCTGTCAGTGTCACATTATTGGATCATTATTACTGAGCATTAGCATGCAATAAGCCTTCTTTACATGCTGTAGCTGGTCGATGTGGAGCTAATTTTAACCGCATCAAGAGTTTAATCTGTAACAATGCATCATATTTTATAAATTGATCATATGTTGTGTATGCAAGATCTTAATCTGAAAGGCAACTAGTAACTATAGTTACCTCTGAAATATAGCGTTGAATTAATTAAGTTTTGTTTGATGTGTTGAAAGGTAGTGGTAGCACAGCATGACGTTAGCATAATCTTATATGGCAAACAATCAAAGTACAAGTACCTAAAAATTGTACTTAAGTAAGGTTATAGTACTTGAGTAAATTTACTTTCCACCACTGGTCATTAGCGTTAGCAATGTAGCATTACATTAGTAGACATACTGAGGCACCTGACAGCTTTATTTGGCTACTTTACTCCAGTCATAGACGTTATAAGACTGCTGTTACCTCAGTAATGAATCTTGCAGCATCTGTGAACACATGGTAGTCAATGTCAGTGTACTTCACCACCATAGTCCTATCCTGGTAGTCTCCATAAGCGACCAAGGCCAGTCGTATAGCGAAGGAAGCCGTAAAAAGGACATGCTTTTCTGTGAGCTTGGCTATTAGCCTCTCCATCAGCAACCAAACAGGGAAAACCAGATTAGCAGCACCGCGAGCAAAGTTAGCTAGTTTTTCGTCTTTGAGCTGGACTACGTTAGCCAAACTGTCCGTTTCTCCGTGGCCATTTCAGCTTGCCTTTAACGTACAGAGATTTATGGTAATATTACATTCGTGTTTTCTTAATAAGCGATTCATTTTTGAATAAGCATACTTCAAACATGACAACTAGGAAGATATCCGGAAGTGCCTTTGCTAACATTATCCTCTTTCTGGGCTTCTACTCAGAGCACCGATGTAGAGATGCATTAGCACCACCTACTGTGCTGGAGTAAGATTCTCTTCTTCTTTGGGTTAATTGGCGGGTCGCAAACCAGCTTTAGGTGCATACCGCCACCTACTGTATAAACCAGCTTTAGGTGCATACCGCCACCTACTGTATCGGAGTGTGTAGATTCACGGTACTAATTCAAATGAATACTGATTGGTCTAAAAAAGAAAAAAAAGAAAGAAATAATAATAATAATAATAATAATAAAAATAAATAAAAATAATTATACACTACTTCCTAAACCTGCCTGTATTATAGAACCTATCAAACCTCTTCTGATTTCTCTGACGTCCTGTCCCGTACTCAGTATTGTTTTTAAACTCCATTCCAGTCCTGTCACAAGTATTATATTTCTTAATGTCTCCCTCTCTGCATTATATTTATTACAATGCATAATGATATGTTCCACATCTTCCTGCTCCTTACACCACTGACATAGATTTGACCTACTTTTCCCCATTTTATATAAAGTGGAATGCAAACCTGTATACCCTAGCCTTAGTCTCGTTATAATGACCTCCTCTCTGCGGTTACGATATCTTCCTTTTACCTGTTTAGTATGTACTGATTTCTGTATATTGTAATAATGTCTCCCTTTATTGTCTGTATCCCATTCCTTTTGCCATGCGTTCATTATGGCTGTTCTAATTAAAGATTGAGTAAGATTCTCGCTGTGAAAAAGCACTGACATACAGTATGTTCGTTTCGTGTACTGACAACAAATCACTGCTCTCCCTGTGTTATATTTAACACACGTTCCACTGCTCTAATATGCAGCACACTGATCAGCCATAACATTATGACCACTGACAGGTGAAGTGAAGAACATTGATTATCTCGTTACAATGGCACCTGTCAGTGGGGGGGATATATTAGGCAGCAAGTGAACATTTTGTCCTCGAAGTTGATGTGTTGGAAGCAGGAAAAATGGGCAAGCGTGAGGGCCAAATTGTGATGGCTAGACGACTGGGTCAGAGCATCTCCAAACCTGCAGCTCTTCTGGGTGTTCCCGGTGTTGTTCCGTTTTCCCACTCCACGGCACAATCCTAATCCTCTTTGCGTAAACGCGCGTTCGCTTGTTCTCAGTAACACTTATTTTCATTTAGTTTGATCTGCTTCTTAGTTTTACATCTGTGCTCTTGTTTACAAAGTCTGAGACACTTTCAGTTTATTAAGGTTACATCTTTGGGTCACTGGATGGTACCCTAGAAAGCTCATGCTTGTATTCACAACAGGGACCATTTTGCAATGGGGCGTCGGATTTTGGCAGGCCCAGTTTTATGCTGCCAAAATTGACCTCCCTCCCACTTATCTGTTGTTTGCAAAGTCTAAGACACTTTAAATTTATTAAGGTTACATCTTTGGGTCACTGGATGGTACCCTAGAAAG
>LKNJ01007504.1:17274-29877 GCA_002120245.1 Maccullochella peelii | reverse complement strand
TCCCTCATCTTTTTAAGTGGGAGAACTTGCACAATTGGTGGCTGACTAAATACTTTTTTGCCCCACTGTATATACCACTCAGCAGCAAATAGGTTCAGAAGGAAACATTCTGCCAGATTATATTTTCTATAAACATGATGAAATGTTGATCCTGAACGTATCAGTAAATATTTGAGATTAAAAGTTAATTCTTGATCTTGGAAACAGCAGCTGACATAACAGTCTCACCACAAGCACCACTTGAAGATGCTCTGGAGCTTTCAAATGTATCACATGATCTTCCTCAGCAGATAGAGTTGCCCAGTTGTCATGGAATTGTAGATGTTCACATTTCTGTTCAGCTGAGTGCTTTAGAGAGCTTTTGTCCATGTTTGCATAAAAGCTAAGTTTGAAAGTTTCTTCTTGACCGTGAAAACACACAACAATCTCTCAGTCTTAAGGACACACACACATATACACTACTTGGAGTGTTTGCCCTGTGGTTTGGTTTCTTTTCACACAGAGAAGAATCCAAGGGAATCAAAATGCATCACTACAAACCACGTGAGAACATTGCTGGTTCATTCTACGACTAGCTGCTGCTACTAGACACAGTTTGCGGGTTCTGCCGAATCCCAGAATGCAAAGCACACCTGGTTGAAGGAGCCCTTTAGCTCAAACTTGCACCTGGTAGTTGGGTCGGATCGAGGTCGGATCACTTTCAACCACAAAAGAACCGCTCCAGAGTTCGTTTGGAACCAGACCAAGACCACCTCCTCTAAAGGGTCTCAGTGCAGTTGTTTTAGTCCGCACCTGAGTGTGATTACCGTGATCACACCTGCACAAACAAACCACACCAATAGGGAAAACGCTCTAGGGTTCGATTTAGCCAGACCAAAAAGTGACTACAGGAATAGTGTACATTTTCCTGAAATTGATGTTACCATCAAGGGCATTGGACAGCTGTTTACCTCAGTCCAGTATCTGTTCATATGCTTCTCTTTATTGCTGTGCTTCTTATGTTTACATTTAAACACCTAGTTAAAAAATCAAAAGCAATTTCAGTTTTTCGAAACTCGGTGAGAAAAAAGAAATCAGTCTTTGATTTCTGTCTAGTTTTCTGTTATTGCCCTGAAGTTGACTATTTGACTCTGTTACAACTGCAGCGATCATCCTCCCAACACAGCTGGTCTCCTCCAGTCAATCAATGACAATAACACATCAACACTTAACTGGTATTACAGACTGTGTTGCCTTTTGTTGCTATTTCATTCAAGAATCAGTGTATTTATGAAGGGTTTAGCTGGAGGAAAGCAGTTCAATACATGTAGTTTAGTTGAACAGCAGGGCATGTAAAAAAGCGAATGGCCTGATTAAATTCCTGTCATGAATGTAAACTATGCTGCTCACACTTAATCACCTTGGCTGACAGAATTTGGGATTTGCTCTGTTCTAACTTGTGTTGTATTATGCATCAGTGTTGCTCTCCTCTCCTAATAGGCCCTCAGAAAGTAATTACTGGCCGGCAGCAACTCTTTGTCTCTCTCCCTCCCTGTAGCTTTGGATATAACCATTTCAGCAGTGATAGTTGGACCACAACTGTGCTGTAGCAAAGCAGACATGGCTGTCATCCTGACTTCTATCATCCATAACAACCTGACAACAAGCAGTACAAACTGCATAGTTTTCTTCTTCTATCTACCCTTTTGTGTTCCTAGTGATATTTTACTACACACAGCGTAGTAAAATATCACTGTCTTTATTTGGAAATCCTATGTAGCAGCCTGTGTCAGGCATTCTCCTTAAAAACCAGCGGGTCTGGCATCTTTTTGACTCAAAGAGGCACTTCATTCCACTTAACTGCCCATGTAGATAACAGCAGTTGTTGCTGTTTTTACTGGTCAGTGGCTAGCTAAGCTAAGTCAGCTACTTTGAGAGCCTAGATCCAGATCCATTTCTTTCAGGATGGTTACTGCTGTAGATTTGTCTGGTGTTGAGCTGGAACTAAGGGCCATTGAATATCTGATCAATGAACTCCTTCAACAGCAGGCTCAGCTTGGCTCTTGGCTGGCTGCACTGGAGCATGGTGTCACTCCAGGTGCTTCGGTCCTGCTGCCGGAGGAAAACTGAATCTCTCCCTCTCGTTGACCCCACGAGCGATGAGGATGTCCTCCCACTGTCAAACTCTTTAGCTGCGCTGGTGGACCTGACTGAAGGCGTGTCATCGCCGCCCCGGGACCTCCACCAGGGAGCCTCTGGGTCAAGAAGCGGGGTCCCTCTCCCCACTCCCTCAACAGCTCTCTGGGAACATCGCCCAGGAGGAAACATTCCCATGTTATAGTTCCCCCCGCTGCGGAGTCTGGCCTGCCGCAGCAACGGGCTGCCACAGTTCGACGGGAAGCTGCACCATCTTCGGACACAGCCGCGTTGGACTACCCACCCTCTAATCTTGCCATGTACAACTAGAGCTGCAGAGACTCTGAGTTCCTCTTACAGTGTTTTACAATTCACGATACACAATTCACACAACTATCAGAACACCTAAGATCTTTTGCAAAATGAAACATTCAAAACTATAATTTATAAAAACCAAATTTTTGTCACAGATGTGGGCCAGGAACGGCAGGAGAAGGACCCAAATGCAGACAGCAGAGAAGGCTCAAAGAGTTCTCAAGTTTTATTTAAACTCTTACGCGAGGCACAGGTAGGAAGGCAAACAAGAGGGTAAGTCCAGGTATGCAAAAACACAGGAACACTAGAAATAAGTCCAACACAGGAAAACTCACACAAAGAGTACAGAAACCATCCGAACACATGACATTGAACCCACAAAGGACAGGGACTAGTATAAATAGGGACAACTCTAATGAGGTAATCAGGGGCAGGTGAGTAATGGGGAGCAGGTGAAGACAATCAAGGATAACGACACAAGGGCAGGAACACACAGGAAACAAGAGACAAGACTTCAAAATAAAACAGGAAACCAAAACAAAGATTACAGATCCTGACAACATTGGCACCTTATAGCACACACACAGTTCATATGATCTGATTCTGTTTGAACCAGTTACACACTGCTGTGCTCTAAAACACTTTTCTTGGTTAGATTGTTTCAGCGATATTGTTAGAGCAAAGTACATGAATATATTGACCAAACACAACCCACAATACCAGTACTGCACACTGATGAAAATATTTATTTCGCTCCACATTGTAAAATCAGTCAGTGCATCCATGCATTTCCAAAGGTTGCGCTTTGCACACTAAAACCTAAGCTTCATCGCTTTGCCTAGCTGGATCTGGCCATAGCACTTCGTTCACATCACAGACTATGTCCACTCTTGCAAGACAGTGAGGGAAGAATCTTCTTGAATGTTGAATCCATCCTTGCACAGACCCTGCATCAATTTGGTCACAGGCCTCCTCCATGGCTTGAATGAGGGTTATTCTGAAATAGGGCTGGAGACCGTAAACCTTCCATCACCATGCTGAAAAAAACTCCTCAATGGGGTTAAGGAATTTTTTCAAAATTGTGGATACTGGTGAAGCTAGTTTTGGACCAGAGCTGATCGATGGAAAGATACATTGTCCCAGATGACAATGTATCCCTCTCCCTCTTCTTCTTCCTGCAACGTTGCTTCAGCAGACTTCTGTCAGACAGTCTGTGTGTTGTACTGGGATCGGTAGCATTACTCCTTTTTTTGAAGTGAGGGTGGTTATTTATTTTAACTCTAGTTAGTGTTTTTGTTGTGACTTTCTTCCTGCTCCTAGTGAGTTAGTTTTCTGTTGTGAAAGCCTTGTTCTACTTTTGTTTGATTGGCATTTTTGCAACAAAATGATCCACACATGCAGCGTGTGAATTACTCTTTCAAAGCAGCAACAACACACTGATGTACTTTATACAAAACACTGCTGTCTTTAGTACTGTGTATACCTTTTTCATTTTCTCATACAGGCTTCTGTGAAACATTGTTCCAGTACTGAGCATCTGCTCACATTTCAGTGAACACAAAAATAGAAAGGCTTCAGAAAAAAGTGTGTCTAATGTAAAAAACAGTGTGTAGTGTTTTGCAAGAAGTGTGTTGCAGAGTTGCAAACAAAATACAAAGCAGAAAATGTGTTTGTACCTTTGGTGCCTTTGTTTTCTTTTGCCTTAGTTACAAAAGCTAAAGGTTTTGATGCTTTTGTCTGAGCATTCACTTTCTGTGTGTAAGCAATCGGCAACACCTGTATTAAAGAGAGCACTAACAAAATAAAAGCTTACAGGATGTGGTTACCTTATAAAAGACCTTCCTAAGAGTCATTTACAACACATGCATGTTTTACATTGGCTTTTTCAACTGTGCTTCTATGTTGTATTCATGCTCTCAGAATACTCAATCATCTGGATTAACAGCCACTGCAGAGCTAAGAATAGTAATAATGACTCAGTTCACACATTACTCCCCATGTGCCTGTGATAATCACATTTAATTAGGCAAATTGGATCAAATCAAACAGCATTGATCAGGTTTTTCATGTGCATTCAGTGTGGAGTCCCTTGCATGCAGGCAGAGCTTTGTGTCCTGTGAGTCCTCCTCCTTTCCCTCCAGGGTGTAGAGGGCCGTTCTACGTCATTCAGCTGACTCGCCATGGGCGGCTACCTATAGCCCCTCATTATGACCCCATTCAGTCAGCCCGGCTTCCTGCCAGCACCGCTTCCATTTCCTCTGCTCACAGAACCGGAAAAGAAGCACAACAGCTCCTAATCATCGCCGCTTCGCTGTTTCTGCAATCCGCTGAGAAGATTATGTCTTTCAAACCAGAGGGGAAAAAAGTGCACAACTGTGTGTCCAAAGAGAGACGCCAGAGAGGAAAAATAAGAACCTGTCCAACGAAAAAGATGTTAAGTCCATGTTGCCACATGGACTACAAGTTCTGTCAGCACAATGAAATGCTGGTGAATATTTCCGAGCCCTAAGAATGAAACAGAATGGAAGGAAGATTCAAACCCTTCACTCAAGTGAAAACAACTATTTCATTACAGTTTTTGCCGATTGCTTACAAACAAACAAAGAAGGGACCAGGCAATAGACAGAGACATATTTCCGAGGACATTAGGGCCACTTTGGTATGTTGGATACGGCATGCAGCCGGGGATGACACTGCTTGTGATGTGTTTACCATTGCACTGTAATTTTACTGTCATTATGTTTTGTTCTGGTGAGTTTACAGTAACATATTATACTGATTACTGTACTGTAATTCTACTTTTCTTTGGATTTTCTTGTTGTAAAAACCTGCAATGGCAAATATATTTTTTCTGAAGCCTTTCTATTTTTGTGTTCATTGAAGTGTGAGTAGATGCTCAGTACTGGAACAATGTTTTATTTTTGTGTTCATTGAAGTGTGAGTAGATGCTCAGTACTGGAACAATGTTTCACAGAAGCCTGTATGAGAAAATGAAAAAGGTATACAAAGTGCTAAAGACAGCAGTGTTTTGTATAAAGTACATCAGTGTGTTGTTGCTGCTTTGAAAGAATAATTCACACGCTGCATGTGTGGATCATTTTGTTGCAAAAATGCCATTTTGAAAAGGGATTGTTAGGTTGTGATTACAGAGTTTCATTTAGACATAGAAGTGAGATGTCTGTCTCCAAGTGTCTTATTTGGCTTGTATGTAGAGTTTCGACATGATGAGCCAAATTCTGTAACAAGTATATTTGTTAGTTTTTTGTAATTGCTAATACACATTTTGAACACATTTTCTTAACAAACCACACACCCAAAGTGCAGAACACCTCATGCATCCTGCAAGATGAAGCCCTGCATTCAAAACTACATAAACACTTACCAAAATCAAACCTTTGCATCAAATGGCACACTCTTCATTCATATCAGATTTTTGTCCAACCAACCGCACACTGCTGTGCTCCGTCATAAGCACATTCATCTTTGTGGCCTCCGTCATAATGATAGTTCTGTATGGAGAGAGGTTGTCCAAGTCTACAGAAATATGTGCAGGAACACAAATATACTGCTGTTTTATTTTTCTCCACAACAAATCAGTGCAACATATGCACAGCACATACAGTACAGTTATGTGAACAAAAATCTATCAAATACAGTAAACAGAAAAAAAAAAACTTTGAGGAAATACAATAAAAAAAACAGGAAAGACAAATACTGCTGCACCTCGCCGTCTAGCTGACAATCCATACAGTGTAATCAGACAAAGATGCACACTCAACCTAAGATGATAATTTGTCATTTAAATTAATAAATTAAATCAAATGAAATACAAACTATAGGAACACCAGTTAACAGTAACAAACCTGCCTTTAATTTATGACAAATAATACATTGCAGGCAAGATAATGAAAAAGTTGCATACATCTTTGGAAGTGATAAAACACAAAAGCTGTGTCTGACATGGCTCCCTCTTTCACTCCTTCTCTACTCTCTATATTATATGTATAACAGCTGACTCTACAGTCAGCAGTACACTGAGATCCTGGACACTGACATGATCTTGTTCCTCTGAAGAGCATGACTGATTTAAATTGTTCATGAGATGAAGCAATATTAAAATATGTTATATAGAAGGAATAACAGTCAACATTATTCTAAATTTGAACAGATTATGGGAAACATGTACACTTGAGCATGTTAGTGTGCTGATTCTTCCTAACTACAGCCACGAGGTGTTTACCAAGTAGCTGCCAAGTGGTCCAGGGACAGGAAGGACAACAATCAGTCAGCATCCCAAACAGGACGCTGCTGCCATGCATCAAACAGGCAATATCATTCCAGTTTGGCTCACACAGGAGGGAAGTGCATATTGTTGTGACGGAGGCTTGGGTTATCAATCAGAACTAGTTTATATGATGTGTTGTCTGACCACATCTGAAATCCAGATTGTTTCTATCTGTTCTGTTGAACTCTGGAAGTGAAACCAGCCGTCATACACAGAGGGGAGACGTGATATCAGAGTGCATTTTCAGACAGTCTCTCCTGAAGACATTCATAGTGTTGACCTCAGTTGTTCACATGTAAAGTGAATTAATACCCTGCTCTCTGTGTTTCTATGTTCATACTGCGCGGAAAAACCGTTCTAAGCGAATAGTATTGTAGTAGTAGTTTTAAAGGGCTGGTTCAACCAAACTATGACAAAAGACATAATTCCAGTTAGCTCTCGTGGTATCTAACCATGCAGATAGCTTCTCAGGTTTTCAGACATTTGTGCCTGAGATTTCTGCCTCCACCTCAACAAAATGTTGGTGAAGAGAATTTAGTTCAAGGGAGTTTTCACACCTGCCTTGTTTGGTCTGGCTAAATCGAACCCTGGAGGGTCTACCCACTTGGTGCAGTTCGTTTGGGTGTGAACACCCTTTAGAGGAGGTGGTCTTGGTCCGGTTCCAAACGAACTCTGGAGCGGTTCTTTTGTGGTGGAAAGTGATCTGACCTCGATCCAACCCAACTACCAGGTGTACTCTGCATGTTTGAGCTAAAGGTCTCCTGTAGCCAGGTGTGCTTTCCATTCTGGGATGCGGCAGAGCCCGCAAACTGTGTCTAGTAGTAGCAGCTTGCTGCAGAATGACCCAGCAATGTTCTCACGTGGTTTGTAGTGATGCATTTTGGTTCCCTTGGATTCTTCGCACCAAGACTCTATAGAGGAGATGGTCTCAGTCCAGTTCCAAACAAACTCTGGAGCGTGATCCAACCTCGATTTGACCCACTTACACGGTATACTCTGCAAGTTTGAGCTAAAGGTCTCCTGTAGCCAGGTGTGCTTTGCATTCTGGGATGTGGCAGAGCACGCAAACAAACTAGTAGCAGCTAGCTGGAGGATGAACCAGCAATGTTTCTCTCACAGAAATATGCACTAGCTCAGAACACAGGACCTTCTTCCTGTATTAACTTTCTTGCTCCTGCGCCAGACACATCTGACCAGTAAGCAGAGTGAACGTTCTCATGTGGTTTGTAGTGATGCATTTTGGTTCGCTTGGATTTTTTACTGTGTGAAAAGAAATCAAACCAAGGGGAAAACGCTCCAAGTTTACAAACGCTGATTCGGACCAGAGCAAATAAACTATAGGTGGGAAAACTCCCTAAGAATGTGAAAAATGACCAACAAACAATAAAACATTAAAATGTTGACCTGATGAAAAGTCAGAGGATCACCAAAGTTATTAGGATTCATCCTCAGGGAAACATTTGAGACATTTCACTCTGGACCAAAGTGGTGGATTGACTAACGTCAGACCGACATTGTCATCGCAAGAGCCATGCTGCTAACGTGGCTAAAAAGCAACAGCACAGCATACAGTATGTTATCAGTATACATCACCTGTCTGTTTCCCGTTGGACTGAGTAGCCTGTAGTCCTTTTGGGACTCTTATCCACTTAGTGGCCAACAGGGCTTCAGGTAGCCAAAGTATAACCACACCATCGACGTCCACAGCTCCTGTTTACCTTTAAGGTTTTGTGACTGTTCATTTCTGTCCTGGTTGATTTAGGCAAGATCCGTGGTTACCGTGGAAACAGCAGGTGTTTTTTTTGTTGCTTATTAAAACATGTTGAAAATTACTGTTATTTTGGTAGACACACTTTTGATGAGCGATCGCGGTCAGAGCTAAACTTCCTGTGACTGCTTCACAATAACCAACCCAGTGTGTCCAGTTTAACACGTTTAATGTGAAGCAGCAGCAGTAGGAAATGTGGTGTTAGCATCAGCATTAACTTAATCCAGCTCTGATATGACTGCAGGAGAGTGAACAGTAAACAGCGAGGCTGAAATCAGTGAGAGAAAATTCCATTTGATTTGTTGTTAGAATGTTATGAAGCAATGAATGTAATCGACAGTATACTGAAGGTTTTCTATTGTGATCAGTTCTTCTTCTTTCTTCTGAAATGTAGTCAAATGAAAAGAAAGTATAAGTACTAGTACTTTTACATTTTTAAGCAGAAGACTTGACTTTTCACCTCTGGTTTTCTTCACCTTTCGTGACATGGTGAAAGTACAGTACGGGTCAATGCAGCTCATCCTCTCTACTCTCCATTCTCTGAGCAACATTTGCATTTTCGATATGCAAGGTTTAAGAGATCAGGGCTTTAGAATGGATTTGGCAATTGATTTCCTCTGCCGTCATTACCGGCAGCTTGTTACAGAGATCCGGGCCAGGGCCGCGGTCAGCAGGATTTAATGTAGACATCACATCTCCCCAGATGGTTGGGCTTGACAAAGTAGTGTGCGTTTCCTGGGCTGCGTCGATACGTCCAGGCTGGCAGGAGGAGCTGAGGAACCAGCTAATGGCAGACTGTCTGAGCTGTGAAATAATTCAAAATGAGTGTCAATGCTGACGCTGATCCTATTTGCATAAAAACCTGCCTTCATTTTGTTGCTCTGCTGAAAGGCCACATGAAGTGATGGTGGCAGGGGGGGGGTGACAGAGAGGAGCTAGAAACAGAGAGGGAGATGTGGGGGGAGGAGAGGCTTCTGCAGTTATGGGTTAAAAATGGAAATGTGTCAACATCAATGTGGTGACGTACTTAAATGTCACACCACTCCTCTTTCTTTCTCTGCCTTCATCTCTTTAATATTCTTTAATGTCAGCCACCTTTATGGGGGTGAGTAGTTCACATGTTACTCTATTTTTCTGCCTTTTCAGATGGAGATGGAGGAGAGCTTCATGACAAATGTTCCTAGAGGCCAATGCAACAGGTTGCTTTGATAGCTTTGTGTCCACACTAATGTATGCATTTCAACATGAACACACACTGTCACACGTGCACACACAACTAGATGTGCTCATGCATTAAACAGTAATTATTTATGTTAAAAAATCAAAAGCCACAATTCAAGGTCAAAACAGATATTCTAAAGCTTTGAAACCAAGGTGACTTAAATTGGTAACATAAATGCAGAAAGGCCATCACTGTATTGTTGTATAAAATATCTGTAAATTTAATAAAAATAACAATAATAATAATAATAATAATAATAATAATAATAATAATAGCTTGCATTTTCATAGTGCCTTTCAGGGGACCCAATGATGCTTCACACATAAGGAGGCAGACAAAACAAATAACACGAGAACATAAAATGATGGTCGCTGTATTTGCTGGGGATGACGGAGTTAATTAAGTCCATTGGCCTTGGTGAACAGGGAGGTTTTTTGAAAATGCCCAGAGATGCAGCGTTGCAATTCTCAGCCGGGAGAGAGTTCCAGAGGGTGGGGGCTGCCACACTCTGTCCCCAGAAGTCCACAGGCTGGTGTGGGGGGTGGTGAGCAGACCTGTGACCGAGGGAGATTCCCGGGACAGAGTATAGGGGTGGAGGAGGACTGATAGGTATTAGGGGGCAAGGGGGACTGTAAGTCAGAAGGAGGATTTTGTACGTGATACGGGACTTGACCAGGAGCCAGTGAAGGTGGATGAGGGTGGGGGGGATGTGCTGCCTGCTTGGTGCGGGTGACATCCAGGTTTATGCTGTGCAGGCAGTTGACAAAGGACTGTGGGGGGAACTGAGTGGATTGTTTACTGCCGAAGTACAGCTGGGTGTCATCGGCGTAGCAGTGGAAGCTTAGGCCGTGGTGGCGAATGATCTGACCAAGGGGGAGAATGTAGATGGTAAAAAAGAGGGGTCCAAGCACAGAGCCTTGGGGCACACCTTGGTTGACTATCAACATACAGTGAGTGATTTTATACTTTCATCAACATTGCATTGTGCTACTGTATGTTCACTCTGTCTCTCTCTCTTTCTCCAGTCTATGCCCATTGCTGAACTAGATGTAAAGCTGTACTAATCTATATTTGTATTTGAATTCTCCTCCAAACAACTATGGTACAGCTTTGTGCACATTTTTAAAACAAGAAAATTGTGTCTCAGCATTTAGCCTTTGATTAGACATTTCCATGGCAGCAGTGGACTGGCATTTGAGAGCCAGCTTTGCTAGGAGACGTGCTGTTATTTTCCGTGGATCCCAGCTGGATCCTTGGCTGAAATGTGATCCCCCCCCCCTCAATGACGTAGTGAATGCAGCCCTGACTCATAACGTGCCTAAGCACCGTGTGGAAACCAGTTTCAGTGCTTTATTTCTCCACCAGGAGGAGCAGTGATTATGGAAGCCATCAGACTGCTGTGACCATTTTACTTCAAGTTTGCCACTGGACATCAGTGACCCAGTGCGCCTGAAAGCACCTGTTCTTATTATAATTGATGTGTAGGGAGTGTTCTTCCCACACAGAGAATACCTTCAGTGAAGCGCTTGTTATTATCATATCATAAGGTCATGAAAATATTATGCTGAAGCATTTTGTAAAACACTGATACAGATATTTGTTTTTCATCTTATGTCTAGAAATCCTCCACCACAGGTGGATAGGTCAAACTTCCCTACATCTTGAGAAAAAGCAGAAAAATAGTGCTCTTGACTGCAAGAGTCAGGGCTGGTTTGATTTTAACGGACAGCGTCTTAGTCTCAAGCCTTTGATTGGATGTTTCCATGGCAGTAGTTGACTGGTATTTCAGAGCCAGCGTTGCTAGGAGGCGTGCTGTTATCTTCCGTGGTGCATACAGACCAGAGCAAGTCATACTGTATATCCAACCAACGTAGTGTTAGCTATCGTCTGACCCATCGTGCTGTGTAGTTTGTATTCCAACAACAAATTCACAAAAAAAATGGTCATTTATGACCATTTTACAATGATTGTTAGGTGTTGTTTTTTAATTCATTGATATGTTTCAGTGGAGCCTGATATATTTCATGTTTTTACTGTACTATCTTACACATAGGCTACTGTAACTTCTCATAGACTGACACCTATCAAACACACATTAGTCAGCACACTAACCACTAATCACAGTCACTTGTTTGTGGTCATTGCATGATTGTGTGTGCACTGTGCGCACCACTCCACTGTTTTGCAGTCAGTGGACAGATGTGGCATCTACAGCGTTTTTGGGGGGGTCCTCAGCTGAAGCAGTTCTGTTTCTGGACAAACCAAAGACTTCCAGAGCAGCAGATTTTGGAAGGCCTGGCTGCTCTTTCCTTATCTTCAGTCACGGCCACAACAGCTGAAGGCCGAGCTTTTCCAGGAAAGTGCGATCTTCGACCTGCGACCTCGTCATTGTCAGGCTCCAGTTCTCCTTTTAATTGATCTGATTCATGAATGGTACAAAAACTAAATCCTCATCATCAGTAGCCTCAGGTGCACCTTCATCACCAGAGCTGCTTCATCAAACCCTCCAATACCAACGATATCTGCACTGAACCTGACACCCAGGTGCTGCTCCCTCTTGTTACCGTGACAGGAAGCTGATAGAAACAAAATTTTTTCATCATTGTGTCTGTATGTATTCATAGTAACAGTGAGACAACAGCGTCACCATGAGGCCAAACAGGAAAATACAACATGACCTGCTATCAGCTGCATCCAGCATACCGTGAATAAAAACTGTAACTCTCTTACACACCTCGGGTCTCTAGAGACCCTGTAAAGGTTTTAGAGAAAAACACGAGGAACACAGTGTTTGACATGTTGACACCAGAACTTTGTTGAATAAAAATAGTTTGAGGAACACCACGGAGTTGAGTACTTAACTGAATGAAGAGAGAGAGACAGGTGTAGCGACAGGTG
>LKNJ01007504.1:0-16949 GCA_002120245.1 Maccullochella peelii | reverse complement strand
CATTGCTTCACCCAACTTGAAGAAGTTCCATGAAGACCTGAGGTACAAGGGTTAAGATGGCGAGCAGTATTGAAAAATCCTTGCCACTGAAACATATGGCAGTGGTTGAGAGATGAAAGGAAAAGCACATGAAATGTCTGCATGCTGTAATGTATTGAGGGTCTTTTACAAAAGTGAAAACTGTGGTTTAATGTTCTAAGCCACCTAGCATTACACTATCACTGTAGCTTAGTGTATTTCAGATGATTCAACTGAACTTGGAGTTTTCAAAAGTCATCATTTCACACACTGATTTATGCATAAACAGTTTTTCATTGTTATTAATATAAACTTGAGGAAATGACGGTTTCAGACTGTTTTGATGAGAATTACAGGTTGACAGCATTCTTTTATAATAAGCATTTGATCTTAAAATGTAACATATAGGATGTTGTGATTACTGATTGATGGATTTCAGTACATCAATTGGTAGAGATGTTTTCATTGTGTGTGCTGTGTGAGAAAAATGACGACACACTGTCAAACTGTGGCCGTGACAACATGGAAACTCTGCTGGGAAAATTGAGCCAAAGCCGCTGTAAAATACTGTCACAGTAGAGTTTAATAACTCTTCAACTGGTGACTTTTCTGACAGAGAATATGTCTCTACATTTGAATCATGGACTGAGCCTTTAATCAAAGCTGAAAAATAAAAGCTATTAGACAACATGCATTAAGCCTCCTTAAGCCAACAGAAAACATTAACCGTATAAAAACTGATAGTGAAGACACAGCATGTTGATCAGTGGTTTGGTTTCATGCCGGACTTCACGAGATAAAAGCTCCAAGACTCCAAATCAACACAAGTGAGGATGAAAACAGTTGAATACAGATGAGAAAATCTTATTTAATAATGTCTTAATGAAGACACATCTCCACCCTGGTGTTCTTGTTCAGTGTAACTTGAACATTTTCTCCATGGATACTGGTATCATTTTCTGTGTTGTTGGATTAGATTTTCACCTTTGTATGTAACGTCAGTCTCCCTGCCTCTCCTCTCCATTTCATCTCTTTAGCATTCAGCCCTCTGACAGTTTCTCATTCGGGCATGCTAATAAAGTGCAGGGTCCCTGGTGTGCGAGGGGCTTTGTAGCCCCACAGAGCCACAAGAACACATGGATCCCACAAAGCCCTGCATACATACACATCCTGTGTATGTTTGTGTATCTGTGTTTATTTCCAGCTGTCCCGCCGGTCTCAATAAAGTAATCCCATCTTGCTGTGGCACTTCAGACTTTCTGCTTGTTCTGACAATGCTCCGACTCCCCCAGTCCCAATTTCTCTGCCCTTCCTACTCCTCCTCTCCTCTCTTCTCTCCTCTCCACCCTCATCCACACACATCCAGATGAATTAGATGATTAGATTACATGTTGGAGCAACTAAGGGATGTGAAGTGTGTGGAATCTAGTGATAGGTTGATTTGCATATCATTTGAACAGTACTTTAATGTAAATGAGTCAAAGCTGAATTGATTGGTGTGATGTTCCGTGTTTTTGGATTTAAGTGACCTGATGTAGTTTTAAACCAAATAAAGAGCACAGACAAAGACATTACAATCTTGGCGATTACTTCTGCAGAGTCTCCAGTCTTGCTAGCTGCTCTGTGAGGCTGTACTTTACCTGATGATGGCGCTAGATGAAAAGTCAGAGGATCACCAAAGGGAAACATGGGTGTCTGAACCACATTTCATCACAATCCATCTGGTAGATGTAGAGATATTTTACTGGATAAGTGAAAACGTTGTCCTGCTGGTGCTGCCAGCTGAAAAGTCAGTGCACCACGTTAGTTATTAGGATTCATCCTCTGGGCACCACGAATGTGTGTGTGTACAGAGCTTCATGACAATCCACACAATAGTTGTTGAGATATTTCAGTCGGGACAAAATGACCAACCAACGTTTCCATCTCAAAGATTTGCTCACTGGGCAGATATTGGACTTACTATATATGAGCTATTTACTTCAAAATATATGAGCATATATATAGAAAGCAGTACTATGCATGGAATCTAGCCACATAACTGGAATAACCATTGTTGCCTGACTACTACAGATGAAATTATGTCAGACATTTGGCATAGCACTGCTGCTGAAGATAACTAAGTATAAAATACAGTATTCTCTTTTACTGTACTGTTAGAATGGATTTTTCTGGACTGTGATAAACTTCAGACTGTTTGTTGAAAGAAGCTCAGGTACAGTTCTCTTTGACCAGAGTTGTGAATGCACTCCAAAAACTAGCTGCTGGTCATGGCAATGACATGTACTGAAGAGAAGATGGGCACACACTAAGCTCCAACCATTTTATTTCCAACTTTTCCACCACACTTAGAGGATGGAAATGTTGGTGTATTCTCTTAACATTCCCTCATGTTCACTGATTTTATTTGTAACTATATATTGATATATATCAACCAGCTGTCAAGATTTCACTGCATGCAGTGCGTGCAAAACTCACTTGAAACCCACCCTCGTACATTAATTATGACCAATACCTACACTCTGTAGTACTACATGATCGACTCACTGGTTTTCTATGGTACTCAAATATTTAATGTCTGGCAGGCTTTTAAAGCAAATTACTACCACTCTACAGAAAGAGCAGTACTTTGTATGAATGAGCAGGTTTGATGAAAAGTCCGTGACCCGAGGCTCTTCCGTCATAACCCATTCCCTGAATTTGATTCTTTTTGAGTTTCGTTACCTTTTTATTTATTAAAATAAACAATAAATGTCAAATGCATCACTTCTTGTTTTTCCACTTGACTTTGTCTAGAGAATGACTCACCAGACTCTTACAGGTGCTTACAACAGCAAATGTAAAAGCCTTCTTAAAATAGCAGTGGCTTGAATCACTATAGTGACATATGACTTGCTTTAGTCATTCCCAGTATGTTCTTTCCCTTTCTTTTTGCTCAAAGGGCACACTGAGATATTTAGACAGAAACAGAAGAAGACAGATGTGGATGCACGTGGATGTTTGTGCTGTGTGTTGGCTGGTAAGCATATTCAGCAGGTCAGAGTGACAGTGGGATAATCCAAGCTGACAGGGCAGCAGAGCGATGGAGAACCACCATGCCAGCCCGTTACGCAACACAAGGCAGCTCAGCACCAGCAGCTGCTTCAAAGTGACACCATTACACAACGCCTGGCACTTTGCACTTCTCTCTCTTTCTCTCTCTTCACTGTGTATGTGAGCGAGAGAGACATGTTCAGAAAAAGAAAAAACTATTTAAAAAAAAAATCTAATTAGAATCAGTTTTGAAATTATCGTCTGATGTACTTCACCAAATGTTTGTATTTCATTCAGGAACAGTGTCTAGAGGGTGAACCAAAGTGGTGATGATATGAGCTGATTCTAATCTGAGCTTCAAACGCTGCGCTGTGCTTTCAACATGGCCTATCAGAGGCACAAACTTCAAGTTTTCCAAGGAGAAAAAGTCTCTCTGCTAAAATGAACTGCAAAAACATGAGCCGAGTATTTCACTAACATGATGCCATGACAAAGGGATATTTCAATGGATTTATGGATTCTCCGCATAGTCAGCTTGTTCATTTTGAGTCTGCTGATTCAGAGTTTCCTCCACCAGTGGTAAGGACTAAAGATGGCAACATCAGTCAGTGTTCTGTCCAGATCTTTATGAAAGTGCTGTGGGCGTTCATGACCCCCACAGGATGAACCCTAAAGTTTATAATGACCTCTCGACCTTTGTTTAGTGTCACCATCAAGCCAAAACACGTATTCATATGAAAAGTCACAATCTATTGAGCAGATTGCCATGAAATTCACACCCATTCCCCGTAGGATTCAACCTGTGGAGCTTGAAGGTGGTTGAAGGAGTAACTGTAGTAGAAGTGATTGCAGTAACAGTACTGTAGTAGCGGAGGTGGTGACCAGAGGCAGACCAGATTTGTTCTCAAATCAGATCTTTAAAACAGACTGTCCACACTGTTTATTCATCAAGTGATCAGATCGGATTTGTGTGTCCAGACATCACCAACCTATCTGCATGGGTTGCTATGGTAACGATGTAGGCGCCAGTAACTACGAACACTGGTGATGCGGCTTTCCAAAGCAGAACCCTGAGAAATTGAGATCCATCATCTCGCCCTCCAAACAATTGTGCTGTCAAGTTGCAGTGCAGAAGGAGGCTCGTCTACAGCCGCTCTGATGCACTTCCCTCACTCTGGATTTGACATCGTCGTTGTGTGTCGCGTTGCAAGAGACGCAAAAGACACTTGGATTGGAATTGCATTTCAAACCACCTCCAAATGTGGATGAATCCAATTTGCAAAAATCGCATTTCATGTGTTTTTTTGCTGTCCAGATGTTCTAAAATTAATACGGATCCAATCTGGAAATGGTAAAAAACAGGTTTGAGCTGGCAGTCTGAACAAGGCCATATAGAGAGGCAAATATCCGCACTCACATTCATGCCTACGGACAACTGACCATTTGTTAAACCCCTCCCCCAAAAAGCAACTGTCCAATCAGAGCTCAGCAACCATAACGAGGCACAGCAGGTCTGTCTGTGTTAGGTTAGGGTGTATGTTAGCTAGCTACATGGCTTTGTGGGGTTACTGGTTCCATTATAAAAACCCCAGTTCAGTTCAGGAACATCTCTGTGTTGAAGCTACAGCAAGGCTCTGTTTCCCATTGATTATTGATTATCACACTAACAGCCTACAAACTGTAACGTTTATGTTTATGATCTCAGGTGGCGACACCTGAAGTTGCTTGGTGTCCTCCAGGATCCATATTATTTGTATATGTTACAATCTATCTATAATTGTGTCATCCTGATTGTCCGTACTGTAATTTCACACAGCTGCTCTTCCTGAGCTTTCTAACATGTGTTTTATGTGGAATTGAAATAGTGTTTGAAGTAAAAAGAAACAATATTGTCTTTAGTTGGTTTTTATCCATCTGGTAATTATATTATACCCAATTTCAACATTTTCAACAGAACAATTTCTAAGTGTTTATTTTGTATTTTAAAAGAGCAGGTAGAAATCACAAAACTCTGGGGGAAAATCAGATTTTTAAACTTGACCACTTATTCTTTTATTAATGAATAACGTCCACAGATGTACCTCCCGTCTTGCTCTGTTTAGTTTCCCCTCCTGACTTGTCTCAAAATGTATTGCAGCTTAATCAGGACAAGATGGAGATTTTGTAGACAAACTGAACTATAACTCCAGGATGAATATATCAGTTTACATTAAGATATATGATCATTCGTTTCTCAAGCTGACCTAGCTAAAGTGGCAAGGAATATAATTATATATATATATCTCAGGTTAGCTAGCTCTGCTTTTATTTAAAAAAAAAAAAATCTTTTCATTAAGTGATCTTTTCCTGTGTTTAATTGTATTATTTTCCTTCATTTTATGGATTCTTACAATGCGATTTTATTGGTGCTCGTGTTATCTAATGTTTTACTTGGTTGTTTTCACTTGTACAGCACCTTGTAACCTCATTAAGAAAGGAGGTATGTAAATAAAAAATTACTATTATTAGAAGTTATAGGTTATATCCACAGTAGATTTCTGTGTATCTTTAATTTGGGAGCCAAATTATTGTTTGGAAGGTTGTCTGAACTGATTTGGCTCAATGGTTTAGTGGCTCTTTGCCCCTTCTGACGTGTTCGCCCACTGCAGTCTATAAAGGTTACCACCAACACTGCAACTGTACAGTCCAAAGAACTGGTCTTTCCTGTACTGATAAAGCACAGTCTCTGTCATTCTTGTGTTTGTTTTTCACACCTCCACCACTCAGCACCTTTCTTACAGATGGGATTTAAGAAAACAACAAAGAGTGGAGGTGGAAATAAAAGAGGAGATAATGATGATGCTGTGATCATTCAGACCAGATGCTGGCAGCTACCGTCGGCTTTAACTATTCAGTGGGGGTGGTAATCAAAACACCAAACTCAAATTATCACCAAAGTTATTACAATTCATCCTGAGGGGAATGTTTGTACCAAATTTCATCCATTCAATAGTTGTTGAGACATTTCACTCAAAACAACAAATGTCAACCTCATGGTGGCGCTAGAGGCCTGGGCACAGTGCGCGCTGTGTCAAAATGATTGATTAGGGAGTATTTCTATATTATTTAATTCAATTTTCATTTTATCTTGTGAAAGATACCTTCACCTCTTCAGACTGAAACTCCTTCAAATAAAACAGCAGCTCTGTGAAGAGGGGTCACAAGTAGACATTGCTTCATTTTAAATGGGCCCAAGACAAAAAGTTTGGGAACTAAATGCATTTACTGTAGAATTTAATGCTTACTTCGGTTTTAAAAAATAAGACATTGGAAGAAAGGTAAATTCATGAGAAGCTAAACTTTTTACTGAACGCAGCTGTAAGTGTGCTAGCTCCAGTTTAGGAAGGTTTTAATAAAGTAAGAGTTTAAATCCTTAAGGTTTAAAGTGCTTTTAATTTGACCTGTTATGGAAATGTGTTCTTTATTCATTTTTATATTAAGAACCAGGGCATGATGTGAAACGCCTGGCTATTGCCTGATCAAAGAGCTGATTGGCTGTTAGTTTTGACCACAAACATCACGGTTTGTAGAAAATCCTAATTTTCTGTGCAATTGTGACAGGAGGCGGAGGCTGCTGCGGCGGAGGCCCAGCAGCGGAGACTGGAGGCCACTCGGGCTCAGGGGGCGGAGGCCACTCGGGCTCAGGGGGCGGAGGCCACTCGGGCTCAGGGTCGGGGAACCGGCCGTGTGGGCAGGGCAGTGACTGCTGCGGCCCAGCAGCGGAGACAGGCGGAAGCTCGGGCCACTCTGGCTCGGGCGGCGGCNCGCTGCGGCCCAGCCGGAACAGGTGGCTGGTGGCTGGCGCTGCGGCCCAGCCGGAACAGGTGGCTGGTGGCTGGCGCTGCGGCCCAGCCGGAACAGGTGGCTGGTGGCTGGCGCTGCGGCCCAGCCGGAACAGGTGGCTGGTGGCTGGCGCTGCGGCCCAGCCGGAACAGGTGGCTGGTGGCTGGCGCTGCGGCCCAGCCGGAACAGGTGGCTGGTGGCTGGCGCTGCGGCCCAGCCGGAACAGGTGGCTGGTGGCTGGCGCTGCGGCCCAGCCGGAACAGGTGGCTGGTGGCTGGCGCTGCGGCCCAGCCGGAACAGGTGGCTGTACAGGCAGCGAGGCGGGGACCTGCCACCCCATCCACTTCACGAAGCTGAGCTCCACCTCAGTGAGGGGTCGAGTCCCCGGAGGGTGCGGATGGTCCCGACGATCCCCACCTTTGCGGCCACCTTGGGATCCCGAGAACAGGGCCAAGCGGGAGCCCTCAAATGGTGACCGCTCAAGGTCTGAGGAACGCCCGCACCACTCCGGGACCTCGGCTGGCAGGTCCTCCCACTCCTCCGAGTCGGAATCGTCAAACGTCGGCTCTTCCCACTCATCAGAGTCGCTGTCGTACATGGCCAGGAAGAGGGCCTGACCAGCACGCTTACGGTCTGCTGGGTCCGGTTGTGGTTGGTTCATTCTGTCACGGATGGGGAGCAGGTGGAGGAAGGACCCAAGCGCAGACAGCGGGTGGAGGTTTAACAAAGGGGTTTTATTGGGGAAAGGCAGGTAAGGAGGCAGGTAGGTAGACAGGCGGGCAGGTGGACAGGCAGGCGAACTGGCAGGCAGGTAGGTAGGTGGGTAGGTAAGCAGGCAGGCAGGTAAGCAGGTAAACAGACAGGCAGGTAAACAGACAGACAGGCAGGACATGGAGCACACAACATGGAACAGAGAACAATGAACCAACGAGAACCAACTGCAAAGGACAGGTACAAATAGGGAAGGGACTAACGAGGGAATTAGAGAGAGGTGAGAACAAACACAGGTGAAAACACTGAGGGCTGAGACAGGAGGCGGGAATACAAGACAGAACTTCAAAATAAAAGCACCCAGGGGCCGAACCGTGACATCGCGTGAATATGTCGTATACCCACGAAAATAAGACAAGGAAATGTTTAAAAATGTTTTACAATGTTTGAGGACTATGATGTTTTTTCCGGTTAATTTTAAACATACAAAAGTACAACAGCTGCACTGCCTCTAAGTTTAGAATAAGTAAATGAATATCTATTGAATGACTGGTTACACAGACTGAGACACACAAACCAAAGTCATTAACATTATAAGAATATAACTTATAATGTAAAACGTGATTTCAAATATTACATTAATTGTAAACTTCTTATTTAGTCAAAGCCACCATATGCATATTATGGTAATATTAAAACCACACAGTATTTAAAAAGTATGTTCAGGAGAATAAGAATTGAAAATAAAGAATGAAATTCATTTTGACATTTTCAGTGAACAAAAACAAGGTTGAACCAATTAGGGGAAGTTGTGACTTCAGCGAGAACAATAGGCCTTTTTAACAGAAGACATTTTGACATGTCACAGTAGCAAACACACACGTGTAAATAATAACATTAGTGATGGCTAAATTCCATTTAGCTGGAAAACAATATGCATTCTCCCACGTTCACACCAACACTGTGTGAGATCCCCCCAGGTCAGTCCCTGGGGTAATCTCCTGATTAAGGCCTGTTGTCAATATGCTCCAGTGTTGGCTGAGGGTTGGAGAATGTATCTGAGGAAGCGCTGAGTGAGAGGGGGACAAATCAAACCCTTCATGTGGATCAATGGAGGGAGGGAGATGTGCTAATTGGAATTATATTGGTAACCAGCGTGAATCATTTACCCTGAGCATCTCATGGATTTCTATGAACACATGCACCTTACAGTGATTGTAACTATGCCAACGTTTTGGGAGCCACATGAAAGCAAACGTTTGAATTGTTATTTGCACAGACTTGCTTTAAAGGCACAGAACGCAAAATGTCCACAGAGGTGATGCATTGTGTTCTCTGCTTTTTTGTGTGCTAGTAGAGCAATTACAACATTAACCTTTGTGTTGAAGTGGCTTCCAGCTCCGTATTTCTCTCTTTACGCCAGACAGTTTGACATGTCAGAACAGGAAAAGCACAGCTGTAATAACCAACATTAATGATGACTGCATTCCTTTTAGGTGGCCCAATTCCAGGAAGTTGTTATTGTGAATGCATCATAAAAGTCATTAGTTGCCTGAGCTGTGCTGTACACTGCTATGACAAGTCTAAATGAACAAGATCAGAGATGGATTAGAAATGTGGCCTTCTTTTCCTGAATTTGGAGGATCAAACGACTGGATCCTTCGCGGCCCGACCTATCCCAAGATTCATTGCCCACAAGAGAATATGGCATCCCCAAACGTACCGTCAACAGCGGCCGAGGAGGATTACACTTTAAAATGTAAGTATTGGGTTTCAAGTCACTCGTTAGATACAGTATCTAACGATACAAATGTGAAAAATCCAAGCGGCCATTTTTAAGAAAAAATAACGGAGAATGTTTTTTTTCCAAACCTTAGCTTGTTGCTTATTTAGTCAAGAATATAAATTGTGCTAGAGAAATACATTTTATTTTAAAGTTTTCAGGAGCAACACCCCACCCAGTGTTGTCATTTTGGTGGCATCTGGACACACATCATCTCGGGCTGCAATACTGAACCCTGACAACCTCTCCAGTTAAAGAAAACTTGCTAAAGCTTTAGTGTTACACGCTGTTTTATGAGGAACTCATGTATTGTATTAAAACACAATTACCTAACAACAAAGTAAAGTAACAAGACTGGACTGATTGCTTCTGTAGTAACATATAGCTCTTTTACAGTCTGATAGCTCATTGTTATTCTAATTCACACCATTAAAATGTTATGGCCAGTAATCAAAGTCCCTGTGGGGAAATGAATGTGAAATGTATGCACTCTGTACATTGCAGCATTATTCCAGCGAGGATTTAGAGTCCAGCTGCCTGAGGTTTTAATTCGCGCTCATATCTTCTCTGCTAGAATAAGTGTCAGTGACCCCTTTTTGCTAATTAGGATTAAATAATTACACAAGGCCTTCCACATCTCCAGTCAGGGCCCCATCCTCCCTCTTTAAGAGGCTCAACATTGTAAATTAATTTGTATTCAGTGGTGCTCTCCACCTCTCTCTACTGCAGGCCCTGATCAATCAAGCGGCTGCATGTTGTGAAGAAATTGATCAGGCATAACTGTAATGCACTGTCAATAATAAATGCTTTGCCCCACGGAAAAGTTCTTTGTGGGTGGTATTGACTTCACTGATGCCTCCCTCCAGACCCAAGAGTAAAAATAGACGGGTGGGGGGTGAGGGGGGGAGTGAAATGAGAGTGTGAATAGTAATAATGAAAGTGCTGGCTCTCAGACAGGCCATTTTACTTCCATCATTGCCAATTTATTTGCTGCTGTTTCATCATTGTCTAATGCAGGGAGTTCAATCACAGCGCTGACATTCTTAACCTCAACTAACACTCATTTAAGACCATACATCTTTTCAAGGGAGCATAATTTGTTCTAAATCATTTTGAAAGTGATCAAACGCTGTCAGCTGCTGTCCAGAAGCAACAGTACTTTAAAATAAGGAATCTTCTGGCTTTGCACTTAAAAACATTAAGGCCCAATTACTCTGGACATTCTTTTTTTTTTGCCTTTGCATTAGTTAGAACAGCTCATCTCTGCTGAGGATAGCAGTAGCATTAGCATAGCCTCATCAGCAGATGATACACCACACAACATAAACCTTATTGTGCCCTTGGGGAAACTTTTCTTGGGCTCAGCATGACTGCATCCCAGAACATTTATCTGCAGACATACTGAGCAGCATCCTTACAATCAGTCATATATTAAAATACATTTTTCAAAAGGCAATGTTCATACATTCAACAATAAGACCAATTCAATTGTAATTCAGTTTTATTTCTATAGTGCCAAATCACAACAGAGGTTATCTCAGGCCATACCCTTATATATACACTATATATATATGTATATATATATATACATATACACCCTATAATATTATTTACAGAGACCCAACACTTCCCACCATGAGCAAGCACTAGGCCACAATGGCAAGGAAAAACTCCCTTTGAACAGGTAGAAACCTCGAGCAGAACCAGAACCAGACTCTGGTTCATCTTCCTCGACCGGTTGGGTTGAGAGAGAAAGAGAGAAAGAGGGAGAGAGAGAGAGACCAATAAGACTGATAAAACCGATGAAACCAATAAAACCAATAAAACCAGATTATTGTGCGTTCAACAGTAAACAGATGTGTAGTATTATTTCAGACATTTAACATTTAACATTCACATTTAACTGTTGCTATTTAAAATCTTAATGGGAAATGGGACAAACTAGCTTTTATGATGGTTCACACCACATTTAGGAACTCTCATCCGTCGGCCACTCACGTTCAGAGTGAAGGACGTGTTCACTTTATATATGAAAAGTCTGTGCTTAGAGAGGCAGTTTATTCCTGTCCTGCAGTGTGGGAAAGCTCCCAAGAGCAAGCAACCAGTGTGCAGTCAGTGTAAGCTTAAGAAATGAATTGTCCTCAGCACATTCCTGTTATGCAGACAGGGGAAACCCTTTCCATTTCCTTTTGCACACAAGATAAGTTGTCCTAAAAAGGACTGAGCTCCTTCCTGAATTAGACTTTTGTAAGTATTTTTTAACCTTTGGTTTCTGAGAGCACAGCAGTCTTCTATGCTGAAAGAGCAATATGCCAAGGCAGTGGAGTGTGCATGAGGTCAGTGAACACAACTGGTGCGATAATGTGTGGTTCCTTGAGTCTGAAGGCTGGAGAGGCATCATAATGTTGCTCAAATGGATCGGCTGAATATGGTGATAAAACTGAAGTCAAATGTAAGTAAGTCAGTAAAGCTTTATTTATATAGCACTTTTTAAAACACACAGTTACAAAGTGCTTCACACACACATACAAAAAACCAACATGAATAAATACATAAAGGAGAAATAAACTGCAATATGAAAACACAGCACAAAGAAGCAAAAAGAGATTCATAAAAAGGCTTTCCTATACAGATGGGTTTTTAGAAGACGCTTTTCAGCAAATCTGACCAATTAGGGAAGAAGATTCCAGAGGGTTGGGGCAAAGACAGGAGACAAGGAGGTCAGAAATGTAACTAAGGGCAAGGTCGTGTAGTGCCTTATATGCAATCAACAGGATTTAGTAACATGATGGTCAAACGTCATATACTGGTCAAAGATGATACCAAGATTCCTAGCGGTAGGTTTGATATTTGACTGAGTTATCAGGTCCAATTAAAAGACTTTCTGTTTTGTCAGGGTTTAGGTGGAGGAAATTAAAAGACATCCAATCTTTGGTGGCTGCTAAACAATCATGGAAGGAGGACAATTGATTCAGGTTATTGGGTTTTGCAGAGAAATAGATCTGTGTATCATCTGCATACGGCTGAACAAGTGACCCAGAGGAAGCATGTACAGCGAAAAGAGGATAGGTCCAAGGACCAACCCCTGAGGGACGCCACACAGCAGGGGAGCTGAGGAGGATACATGATTATTGATACAAACACTGAAATATCTATTAGTCAAATAAGAATGAAGCCAGTTTAGAGCTGTACCAGAAATGCCAACCCAGCTATGCAACCTATCAAGTAAAATGGCATGATAGATGGTATCAAAGGCAGCAGTCAAATCAAGTAGAATAAGAATGCAATATTCACCTTTGTCTGCATGCATAAGAATGTCATTGGTTACTCGTAGTAATTCAGTCTCAGTACTATGCTTGTGGCGGAAGCCGGATTGAAATTTATCAAAGATTTTATGACCTTCAACCAATCCATAAGTTGGTCCGTAATGATTTTTTGTAGGATTTTGGATAAAAATGGTAGCTTGGAGATTGGCCTATAATTCTGTACTTGAGCTGGGTCGAGAGAGGGTTTTTTAAAAAGTGGCTGAACACTGGCAATTTTAAAATAGTCAGGTACAGACCTGGATGTGAGAGAGTAGTTGATAACAGAGAGCAGGCTGGGACCTAAAACAGGAAGAATGGAATTTACTGTCCAGGGCTTGGTACTTACTCAGCTGAAGAGCATCAGATGAGAGCGGTCGGAAGGAGCGTTTAGTACGACCCTTATTGTTACTCTTGACCAGGACCCACGGCTCCGAGTTGCAAGGAGTGGTGCAGGCACTGGACTTGTGTTTAGCCCCAAGGATGGGCCACATGTCATCATTCAGAGCCAGGACTTCGGTTGAAAGGATTGGCTCCCCTCCGACCAAGGCAGAACCAGACCAAGGAAGAGTGACATCGTTGTTTGCGGCCATGATGAGCTAGAACAAGGATGAGCTAATCCTAGAGTTTTTATCCGTTGCCACTGCCTTCGGTGCCATCCTTGTTCTTAAGCTGCTATTTCAGCCGTCTGATGGCGTCTTGCAGCAGTGAGTATGTCGGCCGGCAATGTCCACACACAGCCATGATGACGCTTAGACTAAAGTCTTAGTAGAAGCGACCGGTTAGCCTAGCCACCAGGCTAAAAACAAACCTAGCTAAGCTAGCGGCGGTCGAGGCGGCCCAGAGGAGGTGAGGTTGGCAAGTTTCTAAAAGTATTACAGAGTTGTAATTTGGTGCTTTATACACTTGGTCGCTACATGCAACATTAAACTTAAAGTTAAGCACAGTGAGAGCAGACAGAGCAGGGAGTGACAGTAAAAATGTCCCTGAAGCAAAAGATGAGAGCTAGCCTAGCTCTTCAGTCGAGCGATCAATGGGATTGATTCAGTGAAGTCATTATTTTCATGAGTGTTGTTGATTTATCTGCTTGTAATGATATGACGTTGATTTCCCATAAAGAAAAGATTGGATCATTATTCATATTTAGTTGCTCTACTTAGGCACAGATAATAAAAGCCCCCTTTGCGTACAATCAAAACCTGAGAAAAGGTTTCCTCCCTGTTGTCTGGAAGCTATGTACAGTTATTTATTGTCTCTGCAAACAAACACTGTAATAAAAGTAATATTAATAATAGTATTGGATATTTTCAAAGAAGGAAAGAATACAAGCTAGCTCGCATGGATGAATGATGACTTTAAAACCTTAAACCAAACATGAAGTGAAAAGTGAAAGCCTCAATATAAAGTCGTTTTCTCATATGAACTCCCAACAATGCCCTGAGAAGAAGGTCGGGACATTGTCCAGAGTTGCCTCTTTACCACATGTAGCATGCAACAGGAGATTGTCCGTGTCAGACGCGTTCTCACCTGCTGGAAATACCCTAAACCCAAAGCCCTAAATTGTTGGTTTAGGCGAGGGGTGGAGCCTGGACAGAGCGTGCAGGAGGCAGGACATTATGCAAAAAGTAGGCTGCAGGATTCACAGTGTTTAGTTTACAGCACACCGAAGATGGCGGACGAAGCTATCGACTCATTCGTAATGATGACAGCTTTTGCGTTGAGGTCAATACTACATGTATTTGGATGTATTTGCAGTATCAGTGAAAGAATGGAAAGCCATATACAGGCAGGCATAAAAGAATACGAAGCAGCTACACCCTGTGCACCAGTCCCATGATAGAAACGCATCAACACGCCAATCAGACATTACATGGACTTTGTACTATGTGCAGGTAGGCTAAAGTCCCTTTAATGTCCAGTCTAACTGATTCGGACATTTGTGTTCTCATGTACAGCTCCTCCAGATAATGTCTAGATAAGTTCACGGTTGCAGTGCATGTGTGTGTGACTTTAGTCACCTGCCACACCTACAGGCTTGTGTCCTTATATAGACAGCCTGAAGCAATCACCTCACCTTTCAGTCAGACTTCTGTTTGTATCCAAATGTGCAAACACCTGGCACAAAGTCTGTACACTAGCTTGTTTAGTAAAAACAAACCTCCAACCTGTTACACTGAAAAACACCCAGATGTGTTAACTGTCAATACAAAGCAGTAGCACACTGCTTTGTATTTTCCTTTGTCTTTTTTTTATTCAGGGAAGTTTCACTGAGAGACGCTGCCCAGTACAACCACCATATTCATGGTGAAAGGAGCCAGTTGAAGTGATGGGGGATCTGATTAGCACACCCTCTGTGGAGGTGTTTCGGGCCTCAGGGCAGAACCAGAACAAAAAGCTGGGGGTTTTACATATCCCATCTGGCCTGGGAATGCCTCTGGAAGAGCTGAAGGATGTGGCCAGGGCAAGGGATGTCTGGCCTCCTTTGCTTTGCCTGCTGTCACCACTGACCTGACGAGATGGATGGATGGTAAACTCCCACGTGTGTTCTCTGGTCTCCACCCAGTTCAGCTTGGCCCTCTCACCATGAACAGCATCAGCAGCACGCGCCACAGTAACAGTCATTTCAATTTCAATATATAAAAGCAAATTAACAGGGGTGGAGTGTAAAGTATTATAATTCTCCAGTCAGTCATGTGTTTTGCCCTTATCTAAAACACAGTGTCATTTGAAATCACTGTCAAAGCTTTAATGGATGTCTGAGGGGCAGAATGTGTATTTCTCTGGTTTGGAGTACACAGCCATGATTATCATTTTACTCTTAGGGTGACCTCATTCAGCTGAAGGATACGTACTAAATGACACTGAATCAATAATGAACCAGAAGCAATTATGAACCAGCTAATTGCAGATGCATTTTGTAAGTCAATTGACTAAGTAGCCTTCAATAACAACAGCTCTTGCCAAGGAAATTATGCAAGCAAGCTGAAATGGTGGAGAATAGCTTCCTAAAGGCAAATTTCTGGCAGTGATGACTGGGAATGTTTCAGTCTTAGTGGCCTTTCTATCTGCCAACAGCTTGAAGACCAGATACGACTCATTGCCGTCCACACAGGTTAGGTGGAGCTATCTGACATTACAGAAAGGACGCATATTCATTCATATTGTTCTATGGACATTTGTTTAGATAACGCGTTCATCAATAGCACTCTTCTGAAGTGATTACCTTTAGGCATATTTTTAAAAGCAGCCTTACTCTAATAACTGCCTATTTCAAAATACCAAAGCAGTTATGTCAGTGGGATCCCACTGAATGTTCTGAATCTTGTTCTTCATGTATTGAAAGCTACTGTTCAATGCACATCATTGCTTTCAATAAATAACATGTTGGCTTTGATTTCCATGTTGTTTCATGATGGTGTACCATTTCCAAATGGAAAATCAGGCATGTCATCCCGTTTACCACCATACTGTAGCTATTTGGCCCAGTTCCTGTAACAACAGCCCACTGCCTTACAAATAAGATGCATATGCAACTATTTTGAATTGGCTATTTCATTTGATAGGAAACGTGATCCTTGCAAAACGTCTTCTTATATTCAAATCCACAAGTCCTCCAACCTAAACGACAGAATAGGTGGTTTGTCAATGACTCCCAAAACGACATATATAGGCGTAGCGGACCTTTGTCGTCATGGTAACAACAACAACAACATATGGTTAATGTTGTGAAATGATTGCAGTTTGGTTAGGTTTAGGCCAAGATCAGGGTTTTGATTAAAATAACTACGTTAGTTGCGTAACTTAGGATAAGTTAAGGAGTCAACCTCCAGTCTACCTGAGGACCAGAGAAACACAACAATACCTTTGTGCTCATATATATGAAAATGTTACAACTTTGCTGCCTTTTTTTTTATCTGTACAAGTGGCAATCTTAAGAAAGAAAATATCTGGTGTGTATTTGATCCATCCCCAAATCAGCACTGCCCCCCACCCCCAAGTGTGTTTGAAAATCTGAAATGGAAAAATACGAAGACATATATATAAATATACATAGATAATCGAGTTTTCCTCATCTAAGTTTACTAGACTGCAAGCCTCTTACATTCCAGGAAGCCAAATTTAGAAGGCACATAGATGGAAGGGAAAGAGATGAAAAGACCTACTAGAGACTGAGCTTGTTTTTCCACTTCTCTCTGCCATGCAACAATAAACTGGACTGGACTGACAACACTTACGCACTGTACAAAAAAGGACAGAGTAGACTTTATCTCCTAAGGAGA
>LKNJ01007503.1:0-12165 GCA_002120245.1 Maccullochella peelii | reverse complement strand
TCTGATTGTGGGTGATTTTGCTGTTAAAGATGTAAAAGGCTTTCCCAAGGATATGGTCTGTGACATGACAGAAAGAATCCTGGATATTCTGGCTGCTTACTCAACTGTGAAAAACATCATAGTGCACACAGGGACCAATGACATTGTAAAACAGCAACTTACAACTTTACTGATCTATTGAACACACTCAGGTCCTTGAATACTGAGGTGTTTATCAGTGGCCCTCTACCACCAGTCAGAAGAGGAGTTGAGAGAGATTCAGCAGATTATTGGCTCTAAACACCTGGTTGTCAACTGCATGTACCCTCTATTCAGTGAACTTTATTGACAATTTTAACTTTTTCTGGGACCGCAGGCATCTTTTTAGGGCAGATGGAATTTGAAATGAAAGACCTGGTCACTGCTGAGACCAAACTTAACTCCCGCCCTACTCCTATTTTATCTCCCCTAAATCCCCCTCGCCGTCCACCTCCACCATTAGCTTTAAGTCCCTGGCCAGCTTTGACACGTGTCTCAGTTACGACGTCCGCCACCTCCTCACCCCATTCACATTGATAATCCCAAAGACAAATATGCCAAGGACTTCTGTGGTCTATTTGAAACTTTTGATGTGTTGCAATATGTAAAAGGGTCCCCACACACAACCAAGGACACACACTGGATTTAGTTATTAGTAAGGATGTTGACATTTCTAGCACTGTTGTTAGGGACATAGGCCTCTCTGACCATTTCTGTGTTTTCTTTGATATGTCAGTTTCTCCTGATACCCAAACCAGATCACTTTCTGTCTAAAAAAGGTATATAAACGAGCGTACTAGTTGTCTTTTCATGGAAGCTATGTCATGAAAATAAGCTTAACATCACACTCTGTTGATTCACTCTTTGATCATTTCGACTGTAAAACTCTGACAGTTATTGATGCAATTGCACCTGAAAGGGTTAAAACCATCTCTGGCAAGCAGAAAGCACCATGGAGAAACACGTCAGCTGTCACGAGCCAGAATGGAGAGCACAAATGGACAAAAAGTAATCTTCAGATTTACGACATGTTTAAAAAGAGGCTTTGTATTTACAATTCAGAAATAAAGAAGGCAAGACAAGCCTTTTTCTCTAACATCATCAACAAGAATATCAACAATTCTCGTGCCTTGTTCACCATTGTTGAGAAGTTAATTAATCCCCCAAAAGAACCAGCCCCCAATTTCATATCACTTAATAAGTGTAATGAGTTTGCATCTTTTTTCAGTATAAAAATTGAAAATATCAGAGTGGCCATAAATTCCTCCATGTCATACAATGGAACCAGACCATTGCTGAAACCGCACAGAAACAATTTGACCAGATTGTCAACATTCAACGTCATCAATACCAAAACTCTGGAGGATGTAGTGAACCATCTTAATTCATCCACCTGCTGTTTTGACACCCTGCCAACCATCTTTTCAAAAATGTTTTGAGTTGCTTGGAAATGGATGTGCTGAAAATTGTGAATGGCTCACTCCTATCAGGCATCGTTCCAAAATCACTGAAAACTGCAGTTGTTAAGCCCCTTCAAAAGAAAGGCAACCTGGATCCTTCAATTTGGAATAATCACGTGGCAATCTCTAATCTTCCTTTCATTGGAAAATTATTGAGAAAGCTGTTTTTATTCAACTCAATAACGTTTTAAATATAAATGGCCTTTTGGACAATTTTCAATCTGGCTTCAGGCAACATCACAACACTGAAACCGCATTTTACCACTATAATTCAACCTGTACATGCTCCGTCTAGGTCAAATCATACATGACAATAACATTGCTTATCACAGCTATGCAGACGACAATCAGGTTTACTTAGCTCTTTCACCAAGTGACTATGGTCCCCTAGATCAATGTTTAGAGAAAGTAAATAATTGGATGCAATTAAATTTCCTTCAGTTAAATAAAGACAAGACAGAAATCATTGTATTTGGCAACAGGAAGGAAAGATTGAAAATTATTTCTCAGCTTGATTCCAGACCTATAAAGACAAAAACCCAAGTTAGAAATCTTGGTGTTTTAATAGACTCAGACCAGAGCAACCACATCAAGGCAACAACTAAATCAGCATTTTATCATCTCAAATGGCAAGGCTTAGAGGTCTCATGTCCAGACAAGACTTAGAGAAACTCATGCATGCCTTTATTTCCAGAAGAGTGGACTATTGTAACGGCCTCTTGTCTGGTGTTCCCAAAAAGACCGTCAGACAACTTCAGCTCATTGAGAATTCTGCTGCCAGAGTTCTAACGAGAACCAAGAGAACTGAGCACATTACTCCTGTACTTAAATCCTTACACTGGCTTCCTGTTACTTATAGAATAGATGTAGGAGCCAGAGTTAATTTGGTCATATAGGTTTGGGATTGTTTATATTTTGATAATTGGTTAATTCTGTTGGTTTGTGATTGGTATTTATTATTAGGATCACTATGATAATTGGGAGTAGGGTCACGTGGATATGGGCGGTGACACGATAGTTAATTTAAGCACCTGGGCACCTGGGTGCAGTGGGTAGAGAGTGTGAGTGTGGACGTTGTATTTTTTGTTGACCGCTATTTTCAGTTCTGACCACTGTAATTCTAGGTTTCCTTTATACGTTATGATGAGTTATTCTTTTTTCATTGAATAAAAGTTATTTAAATTATCTTACGTTTGGATCTCAGTGAATCTTTTTTTGTTAGCGCGTCACATATAGTTAACTGTCCCTCGTTCACTCTCTCAGCGACTTTTTGTTTGTTTTTGGAGTCGCTACAATAGATTTTAAAGTGCTGCTGCTAGTTTATAAATCGCTCAATAATCTTGGGCCAAAATACATCTCTGATCTCCTTGAAGAATATAAACCCAATAGGGCACTTAGATCTTTAGGAAGCAGTCAACTGGTTGTACCTCGAGTGAGAACCAAACAGGGTGAAGCTGCTTTTAGCTATTATGATGCACACAGAAGGAACCAACTCCCTGAAGATCTCAAATGTGCCCCAACTTTAGCTGCTTTCAAAACGAAATTAAAAACTCTGCTGTTCTCCTGTGCAATTGCATGACTGGACTTACATCTTTTTACTGCAATGTAACTGTATTTTATTTCATTTTATGTATCTCATTTCATTTTATCTCATTTTAAAATTTCATTTTTTTTTCTTAATTCAATTTATTCTTATTGTTTTGAATGTCCTTCTAATGTTTTCTTTGCCTGTGTAAAGCACTTTGAATTGCCTCTGTGTTTGAAATGTGCTATATAAATAAAGCTGCCTTGCCTTGCCTTGCCTTGATTTCAGGTCAGGTTCAGGTCTCATCCTTCATGCACCACACTACCTGAGCTTTAACTGTACTGTTAGCAGACAAATTTAAACCAGGACCAGTCTTAATCTATTAAAATGAAATCTTTGGCTAATGAGCATTATATAGAAATAGTATGGGGGAATGGTTAAAGTGGCTACCTATCTTTATCATAGTTTGCTTTGCTTGAATTTGGATCAGAGAGGTGACCCTGTTACTCCTCTGAGAAACATAAATAAAAAGACACATAATAAGCCTCCATCATGTAACTTTAAATTAGAAAAAAATAAGGCTTTCTGGAGGATTTGAAGCCAAAAGCAGTCAATCATGCTAGAAGTATGGTAATAAGCTATCAATATTTCTAAACAATGGAATTTGAGTATTTAAGAGAACAATCAGTCACAAGACTTGAACTCATAAGTACTGAAATGGTTCTGAATGAACTAGCCCATATTCATTTTAACCTGACCTAAAATTGACAAATGTATCTAATTACACTGAATTGAAAAACAAACATCAGTTATTCTAATGAAATTTAGATTTTACATTGTACAGTTAAATTATTGTCGTATTTGATTAGATTTTACATCAATAATCTGGAATAAAATTTTAGCAACAATACTTCTACTAAAACCTCCACTATGGCTGTAGTTTAGATGAGGAAATCATCAGTGGCTGTTCCATCATGCATGCTAATACAGGGGGAGAAAGGTCATATGTGTCATATTCAGAGGTCTACTTCCACAGGCTGCAGGTGGATTTGTAATCCTGCTGAACATTTGATTTGGCTTCACCCAGGCAGCAGTGACGTCCTCATCAGTCTCATGAAAGTCATCCAGTCATTCTGGGCTGAGTTGATATAAACTGATATATATACTTCAGAGGCGTGGAGGATACCTCCGACCGCTGAGGGTTATGATGTGGTGAGAGGGAATAAATGATGACGATATCAAAGGGAGGCCTGCCTTCTGTGCAGCTCTCAGCCTGCCTCGTCCTCAGGCTCTGACTTCACTGTTCAGTCCAGCTGTAGGCCTGTTTTCACTGTCATGATGAGAAACATGTTGATTTGAAATGAACTTGACCTTGATATCACAGGGAATCCTATTGAAACTTTAAAAGCTTTAGCATCCATTTCCAACATTTTATCATTATCTTAATTTAAATCTAAACTGTTGAAGGGAGAGGATATCATCTGTGGATTATGAATATGCTTGTCATTGCTTTCTTGAAATCAAATAAAACTTGTATGTAAATTGCATTCATATTCCCATATCTTTAGACTTACATTTACACTAAGAAAAGCAGAAGCCATTAAAGGGGTTTGGAAAGATGAAGAAGACTTTAAGGATCTGGAGAAAATGTTCCAATAATGACATTCAATGTTGAGCATCCTAATGTCCTGGAACCCCAAATAAATGTAAATTTGGGGTGCTGTAAAGGAAAATCCAAGTTGTATAATTGTGGATGATACACCTGTATGTCAGAAATGCTGTCATCACCAGAAAAACAACAGTAATGGTTGTTTGTTCAAATATTTCAAATTACCTATATATTTACTCTTTCCTGTAAAGTGACCTCTTGTGGTTGTGCAAGAGGTCTGACTTTTGTCTCACAGAATCAAAGAAGGAAGTAGTGTGACATGATTGCAATGTATATTCCAAACAAAAGGTTTTATTTAGTCAACTTTATCAAATGTGCAGGGCCAGTTTGTGGGTTACCAATTTTATATTTTTCTGTATGTGTGCTTAAATACAAAATATTTGAGGAAAATCAAAGGGTTAATTTGTAATTATTATAATTATTATTTTTACATTTTAATATTACTATAGTGGAAACCTCTTATAGTGACCAGGAACTGATCACTATAAGTGGATGATTACTATAATCAAACCATTTATCTTTTTCTTTATTTCTCATGCAGATTACCATCTAATTTACATTTGCATATTTATTACATGAATATAAGTAATGAAACGGACAGCTTTGCTATTTTCTGAATTGTATTGGGTGTTTCAAAATACAGTACAGGTGCTTCAAATGCTTCTCAAATGACTTTACAAATTAAATGAGTACTTAGTTTAGTACTTACTGTAACCTGAGGAACACCAAGTTTCGCTGCTGCATCTCATTGGTTCGTTTTTGGTAGTTTGTCAAAAGTTTCGAGGAGACTGTGTTTTTCATTGAGAGTAAATTACTTTCTTTTTCCCGCCATGGTTTCAGTGTGCACGCAGCAGCAGCCTCAGGTAGCCAGCCGGAAGCAGAGGGGCCTTGCAAAGTATCATTACTTTTACTTTTTTATTACTATTACTAGAATTACAATAGTTTTTTAATTTTTTTCATATGTTGTCATGTATGAAAAGACCCAAAATGAATGCTGTAAGTGGACTACTTGATTACTATAAGCAAATTATTTAAACAGCATTTGTATAGGAATGATTCTCTCCCAAGCTTTTTGATCCATATATGCGGTTGATCACTATAAGCGGTTTTTACTGTATTATTAATTTTATTATTATTATTATTAATTAAAGTTGGTTAAAATCAAATTATAACAAAACCAATTTGGGGGGAGTGATGTGTGATTGGGGGCCCACAGTTCTTTTTGCCCAGGGGGCCCCTATTGGGTTTATCGGGCCCATCAGGATAGCTGTCCATAATTTCACAACCCTTCTTCTCTTCTTTTTTCTTTACATCATAGTGAAGTAAAGTATTAATCTTGTTTCTGTGGTATTGTTCTAAGGACCATTGGGAGCCCCACTATTCCGGTTTGAGGAGCCTTGTTCCATGCTCTATGCCAGAGCTGTCACAACACAGCGGCTGGTTAAGGGTGATGGAGAGAATGCGGCAATCCATTGGCTGCAGGCTTAGTAAATTTCAGTCGGTGTAGTCCAATGGCAAGCTAGAGAGAGAGAGAGAGAGAGAGAGAGAGAGAGAGAGAGAGAGAGAGACCTGGTTTCTCCATCACTAATCTTGTCCTCGCAATACACTCGTTCTATGAGAGCAATTAGATTCAGCACCGTTTCCAGTGCCTCTGCAATGACTCATTGAAACATCTTCTGTGGTGATAAAGCCGCATCTCTTTTCTCCCCCACCACACACACACACTCACACTCACACACACACACACACACACACACACACATAGGACGTATAGTTGGGCTGCCATCAGTGCACCGGGACTGCGCTTCTTACTTTGGATTTGCAGAGCAGGAGGCTGGACGTGGACTTTATTGTATTTTTCCGATGTGTCACCTATGTGGTGTGTATTTCGCCTGAAGTCGGGACTTACATAAAAGAGACAGTCGGTGGAGATACAGGCTGAGGTAAGTGTTGCCGGCGGATGTGATGATGAGCCTTAGCCTACAGCTCTTCTTCCAGCAGGAAAACAATCTAAATTTATAGTCAAGCGGCTGAATTTTTGTGCGATTTCGGCAATGATCCCCCTCTTCCTCCTCTGACTGCGTGTCCGGACGCGTTTCAATCGTACAAAGGAGCATAATCGACAGGGAATTCATCTTGAGACGTTTACTGTTAACCTCAACTGGATCATAATATTTTTTACAATCAGAACTTCCTGGAAAAATATTGGGAAACAGGCATAACATGAAGGGTTTTTTTTTAATCTAAAAACCCCGCAGCAGTAGAGGTTCATTGCGCACTTTCACCAGACAACACTTGAGGTTTTGTTCACTTGTAAATGTTGATGAAAAAATGAATGATAAAACAACTGCGAGCACCACCGCCAGCAGTAAATATGATGATCACAAGAGGCCAAATCGCAAATCACGCATCACGCTATTTATTATTTGTGTAAATCAGTGTTTGAGCGTTAATCCTGTGCGGACACTGTAATGGTGCTTTTACCAAACTCGGTGCCAAAGCAACAGCTCGGTTAACTTTAATGCGACAGGACGGACAAGGAAGGCGGTTGTGATCTAACAGCACAAAGCGCTTTCCCTCAAGATGGCAAAGTGTTGAAACCAATTTCACACCTGTGATTTTCCACAACTCTTTTGTGTCTGAACGATGTGCAGCAGAGACGTGAGTCTTCCAGCAGCCCACTGCGCGCATCTCTATCCAAGCAGCCACAAGATGGTGGTGTGGATATCTGGATGTGGATTTTAAGGGGAAAAAGAAAAGGGGTAGGGGGGTGGAGGGTTGAGTGGGGTTTGTACCTTGCACGAATTTCTACAGCTACACCGCTGCTAATGCTGTGATTTTCGCTGGGTGGCATTCAGACTGACTCTGCAGAGAGGTGCATGGACTACAGCTTCACACAAGCTGCTGGTTTAACATGGGATGACCTTGTGTGTGTTGTCATGCACACACCTGCTCCAAAGTGAAAAGATAATGTCCAGAGTAGCTTTTAGGTCCTTGAACAGAAAGGGGACCATGAGGACACAGAAGCATAAAATATTTTACTAGAAAATACAAGATCTGTCAATACCTTTGTAGTAATGCTGTTATATGAGTCCTCTAAGGGAATATTTTCCTAAAAAGTTTAATATCTTCCTCCAGGGCTGCTAAGCTTCAACTCATTCTGGTGTGAAGTAAAGGCTGCCTTCCTTCGCCATCTTTGGCAGAGAGGAGGGAGAATGGCAAGGCAGGTGTAAATTTCACTCCAGAATGACTGTATGAGACAACATTTGAAGATTATGGTAATTCACCTGAGTTATTGTTTGACAGTGATTGAGAGAGCTGGACATGTCCAACTTCTAGGAATCTGCATGTTATTGTAAAAAAAAAACCCAATTTGTTCATGTGCTACAGTTCTGTGTCCAATCAAACAGTCATCCTCTTTCAATCATTTCCCCCTCCCAGCTTGTGATTGTCCTACAGAATTTTTGTCCAATTTCATCCAGGATGAAAGGCATGTCATTCAAAATGAAAGTCAAATATTTACAACATGCACACATCACTCCATAATCCACTCCTCCTGCATGATCCAAATAATTTCAAGGAAACAACATGTCAGGGGACAAATGCAGGAAATTGGTTTTATTCTTTTGTCTGAGAACAATCTTTGGTGAGCGCAGGTTCCTTTAAAATGTGACCTTTTTTTCATTTTTAATTCCATGGATGTTACCACTGACCCCAGATTTCACTGTTGCCTTTTTAGAATACACAAAAGGAAGTTATCTAGTGTAGAAATGACAAACTGGAGCTAAATATGCCCAAAGTGTCGGCATCTGCTTCCATAATGTAATTTCCACTGCAGGCCTTCCATCATATGGTACATGAACATATTCATCTGACAGGTCAGTGATGACATGCGGATGTTGAGCAGGCAGCTGTTTGCTGATCTGTCCAAATCATATGCACACAAACACACGGCTAACGGGTAGAAACAGCACAGAGTTGTGTAACATGTTTTTGTCATACTGAGCTATCTGCTATTGATACATTTTATTTTGTGTAAGCAGAGTTACTGGAGCTCTGAAGGAGGGATTATTGCACAGACATTCTGTTGTGTGTCAATCCCACACAGTCATTACTCCACCATTCCTCTGTTCTGTGTACAGCATGTTTGCTGCAGTAACCAACAAAAACTAAGAAAATGGCAGTAAAATTAATCTGACAGATCTGTTAACTATATGGTTAATCTTTAACCATACATGCTGTATTTATAAGAGTGAGGAGTGTTTAGCAGTCTCAGATATACTTTTTTCTTTATGAAAATGTGTCAGTATTAATTTTTACCAAATGAGTTGCATGTGAATGGCATTGCTGTGAGCTTTCACTCCAGGCCTATGCTTGTTTGACTTCAATATACTATGTACTAGGGTTGAGTGTCAGTGGTGTGCACAGACTCTTAAGGGGCAGGGTCAAACATGAAAAAGTGGCACCTCTTCTGGGAGGGCAAAATAACTAATCAGTAGCAAAAGAAAAGTATTCAAATGGTTGCTGAAACTGAGTTCTCATTTGTGAGAACTGGGAGAAGGTGTAAGGTTGTAGGCATGCAGGCATTTGTTATTTGTGGGAGACATCATCAGCCTGGTAAAGGACGTTTGAAAATGGAGAAGCATTGCACCAATTGCAAGGTGGCTCAGTGGCTGGCACTGTGGAATCCAGATCTGGCTGCTGGGGCTCCTCTGTGTGGAGATTGCATGTTCTTCTTTTGTCTGTTTGTTTCCTCTGGGTGTTCCTTCCACAGTCCAAAGATATGCTGTATGTGGGCGACGCTAAATTCACGAGTGTCTCTCACCCAGTGTGAGCTGGGATATGCTGATGGTCACTCAATAAATTGTGTTTTTCTATGAAATTATCAAGCCTTTGCACTTTGTGTGAAATTGGTCTATAATTGGTGAATATGTGTCTACTTTGCTCCACTTTTGCTGTTTTCATTTCGCTGGGAAATATACCTGTTTGGAAGGACTGATTGCAGATGTCAATGGTATAAATATACATTTTAATACATTCTTAACTAATGACATATCAATTTTAGTGGACTTTCTATTCTTAAATTCATCAGTAACAATATCAAGTATTTCCTTTTCATCATCCCTAATAATGATGTAGTAGGAATTTTTTGAACAATATCTTCATCTACACCATCCTTATTTCTCAGCTCCACAATCTCATTTGCTAAACTGTATCCAACATTTACAAAATAATCATTAAATTCACTGGCAAGTTCTTTTGTTTTATATATAATTGTATTGTTGACTTTTACAAAGTTCTTTGGATTGTCTCCAATTGATGTATCTCATACTATTTCTAGATATCTCATATTTGTTTTCTGCTTTTTTTGTTCTGCGTTTCAAAAATCTCCTATATAATACATTTTTCTTTTTACATGGACTATCCTCTTGGTAATCCATGGCTTGTCCACATTTTTGTGCTCCCTTGTGAGTTTTCTTAACGGATAGTTTTTTTTCAATATACCACAATTAATGTGGACAAAAAAGCCTCATAGGCTTTGTTGGGATCATCATTAGCATAAACCAGCAGATGACCGCCCACCCTGGTTTTGCTCGAGATTTCTGCCTGTTAAAAGGGAGTTTTTCCTTGTCGCTGTCGCCTAGTGCTGGTCATGATGTGAATTGTTGGGTCTCTTTCATATAGAGCAGGTCTAGACCGACTCTTTATATTTACAAAGTGCCCTGAGATAACATTGTTAGGATTTGGCGCTATATAAATAAAACTGAATTGAATTGAAACCTCGTTCAATTTTTTTTCCTTAGGTCCACCTTGAGGGCAGCGATGGCTTCTGGTGGTCTGTGTCGAATCAGTTTACAAGTGTTAACTTACAACCTATTTTCAGTTTTTACATTTTATCTAAAATTCTGAAAAATTGCAAAAACAGGAAGGTGGTCATTCATGTAATTTATGAGTAGTACACCTACTATTTTGCTTTCTGTTCTATTTGTGAATATGTTTATCAATGTAGCAGTGCCTGTTGTGATTCTACTTGCACAGCATATGCTGTTGCTGTCCATTGTATTAATAAAGTCTGTTGTCCAATTGGGTTTAACAAATCAATATTAAAATCACAACATACAATTTGCACCTTTTTATCATTCATTTTGTCAAATACACCTTTGATAATCAATCCAACAGGAAAATAGTATGGCCTAGTAACCATGTAAACACTTAATCCAATCATTTCTCACTGGTTGCAATAAATCTATCCTTTCTGCGCATGTTTGCCCCACGTGGGGCGAATATTAGATGACGTGAACGAGTTTCCAGGAGGGACAGAAACCTGGCAGCAGCAAAACAAAAGTGGTCTGTGGCTGATACAACTTTTTTGTTGGAGTCCTTAAAAGATTTAATGATTGTTGAATACCTCGATGGTTGAGAGGCTCGAAACAACGAGTTGTTCAAACAAGCTGTTTATATTCCCGGCAGATTAGGCGCTTCACAGTGGGTGGAACCACTTTGCGCATGTCAAAAGACTTATATTGTGATTAAATGCTTTGGGCATGTAAACGCACATCTTATTTGATCCCTTTATTTAGCGTCCATGTAAACAGTTAAGTTGGAATCTCTAATCAGAATGATTTCAATCGGGTTGAAGAAATATTGTCCATGTAACTGCAGCTAGTGTCTCCAGACAGAAATATTCTATGGTAACAACACAAGCAGGCAAGAGTTTATAGTTCCTTATCTGTATTGGTCTAAGTCTTTGAGTCCTCTTATCTTAACTACTTTGGCTTCCTCGGGGGAGGGGGTTAGGGTATCACTTTGCCATTTCTTGTCCATGTTTTTGTTTTTTGTTGTTTCCTTAGGATGTGTGGATATCAGCTTCTGTGCCTGCCTCAGTAGCTCAGTCTTATGCTTTTGATTCACAAACCGAACTATTGTGGCAGGCTTTGTTTTGCTATCCTTACAGGGAAGGGTATGGCATGCTGCAACATTGTTACTCTGAATGTTCAGGTTCTTACTTTCAGAAGAACTTTATGACTTGCCATTCCAGCGTTTGTAGTTCCTCTTTGGGGGGGTCCTCCCCGTCTTTACCCGTAGTCTCTGCTGTAGTCTTGGCATAAGTTCTCCATTCTTGTGTATTGTTCTAGGTCATCTTTAAATCAAGAAGGTTTAATGAATGAAGGTTTAATGAAGCTACATACACATATATATCATACATGCCTGTATATAATTATCAGCTGCAGTGGTTCAAGTGTTTGAGTATTTTATAGTTAGGAGGACAGGGTGCGTCTGACAGGATCATTTTTAGGGCCCGAGCACCGACCTCGGTGTGAGGACCCTGTTGAAACTGAAGGAATTCTTCTTCTTCTTCTTCTTCTCCCAAAAGAATCGCATTTTTGAGGGGCTATATCTGCTTGAAAAGTCACGAAACTTTGCACATGCACCAGAAGTGGTGAAAAATTTGATATTTTATGGGTCTCGCGCATAGGTGTGGCAAAATGGCT